>JACJUY010000847.1:32512-94945 GCA_014220935.1 Platorchestia sp. MABIK | reverse complement strand
CTAAGGGTGTTGTTTGTGGCCTGCTGTCGGCTACCCTCCCATAGGGAGGAGAAGCCTGGTATATGTATGTATGTATGTACCTCTTTCAGTAAATCGATCACTGTAAAGTGATTACTGAACTATTTTCAAGAACTTAAATTATTCGAAAAGGAAATAAAATTTACTACATTGTGAAAAACACAATTCAAATATATTAATTTCAAGCGGAGATATAATCAATTAAATAGTCGGGGACATTTTTGTGGGACACCCGGTATATTGCGCAGCAGGCAGGTTATTAGGTAACAGTAGGAAATTCATTGGGAAGGTATTCAGTATAAAATCATAGAGAAACGGTTACATTTGATACACGGACGTGTACAATAAATTCAATCTCCTAAATTTAACAATTTGCATGGGCCTAGCACGAGTTTGTTGATGGCAGAACTCAGGAGCGGAGACTTCACGTGCCAGAACCCAAATGGTAGAATGAAAAAAGCGATTTTTATGGAAATCTAATACGTAAAATGAAAAGAAGAACCAATATAAAAGGGAGCATTTTTTTAATTGCAAACGTTTTGGAATCTCTGATTTCATCATTTGTGCTGTAAAACAAAGAATAAAAAACGATAATTAATGAACCCAGAACCCAAATGGAACGACGATTTTATTTCCTATTCAAGCACCTGTAACTTCAATCACTCTTTCATTTCTGGAACTGCTACTTAGTTTAATATTGCAGTCTTAGCGTTACTTACTACTTTTTGTAGCTATAGAGCATTCTCTAGTTCATAGAAATTCAATCAAAATTTACAGGTCACCAACGTTCTGTTCTAACTGCAGATCTTATATATTGACTTATGAAGAGCCCCGAATGAGGTACCAAGTAGAGCTTCCCGAAAATGCAACAGAGCCAGATTCAAAATTCACTTCGAGATTGAATCCTTTCCTTCCCCTGTAGCTCTCAACATAGTTTCAAAGTATTGCATTTCCTCACTACGTGATGTCACCCTGGCACGCCTATAGCACATCAGCAAGGATGTGCATACAAAGCAAAATCCAACGGTATAAACTGAGCGGATGAATGGATCGTGTGCAACGATTGAATCCCTTGATCATGAGACTACGCAAAAAAAATTCAAATCAGATGAAAACTCAATAATGTAATAATAATCCAGGTATTCATCAAGATAGCCCCGAGCAACTAGAATGGAGCCGTTAACTTTGTCTCCCGTAAAGTTCGTGCAGCCAAAAACTTAATCAAGTAGCGCTTGATTGGAGTGAAACCCGCCTAGAAACAACGGCACAATTCGCTGTTTTAGGTATCTAAATATTAAAACAATTATATAACTCAGAATTCGTAATTATTGAGCAAGAACTACTCTCAATTGGCCTGATGGCCTTAGCATCATCATTTTGTCTGAGACTAAGTATTTCCATGCTGAAACGGATTATGAACTAATGTTTTTAAATGAAGGATTAACACTTGAACGAATTTTGCTAAAAGAAGAATCTGTATATCCACCCGGTGCATTTTGGCTCATTCACTAATAAATGCATATATACATACATACATATACCAGGCTTCTCCTCCCTACGGGAGGGTAGCCGACAGCAGGCCACAATCAATCACCCTTAGTCACTCTTAGTCACTAGGAGGCGAGAGAGGCAGCACTGGTCGCATCAGAACTGCCCGGATCAGTAGAAACCCAGCACAACCATCTTCCACAGTCAGGCTCGACAGCCATGGCTGGTTAACCCCGACTGTATAGTTTTTAATGGGAAATATTTGTAGGAAAATGGGAAATATTTGTGTTTTATGTCATTTTATCTGATATTTCAAATGACTAGAAGTCAATAATTTTTCATATTACAACAAAACCAAAAACAGTTTTGGAATTCTTGAAACATTGCTAACAAACTAAAGAAGCCAGATTTTTCATTTTCCTTCTTGTTTTCTTTTTACATGAGGTCAAACATTAATGATTTTTGGTTCCCACTGATACTGAACCCTCTTGGCACTAGAACCCCCTTGGGGTGGGGTTCTAGTGCCCGTAGCCCCATAAAATTTTAGGGCACAATAGCCCACCACCTAAGGATCCTTTTTCAACAAAAAAATGGCCAACTGGCCCGAAAATCCCTGGGTTGTTTCCCTTAAATTGTGGGATAAAATTGATTTGTGTGATACTTTAATTTTTTAAGTTTATTTGAATTATTTTCTGTTCGTGCTTAGGTTAGGAATGTACGCAAAATAAATACTTCTGTTCCTTGAGGTTGTTTCCTTAATTGCGTTTATTATTACGAAGTTATTACTTTTACCAACTATGATCTTGAGTTTTATGTATTTCTGTGTGTAATAAAGTTTCCCATTAAATTTTTTTTCAAATAAAATTCCTGTTTCTAAGGTGGCCCAAAACCTTTTGAGTATGTTTCAATCAGGTTGCACAAGAAGAGGTACCAATCCATCATATCATTTCTAAAAATTCCTTCAATGATGTTTAATCTTCAGGTGTCCCATAAATGGATACATGCTGGCGCTATGAAACTCTTCTTTTGTCAGAAAATGTTCAGGAAGCACGCAAACTCATTGCAAGATGATTTGAACGAGAGAAAGTGACAGGGCAGAAAACTCTGGTCACCATTAACAAAATGTTTTGAGTGGGTTCAGCTGAGAACAGCTGCAACCACGGGGTAACTGTTCCTGCCCACGCACAGTCGGAAAGGTGGCAAAAGTATTATCAACAACAAGAAAACAAAAAAATTCGTGCTGTTCGATAAGACGCAAAAAGGCCTCGCAGCTCGCCGCTCCGCAAAATCAGGTTGTCAATATCAATATTTGCATCCTCATTTAAGAGAGGAAACCTGTCCCCTTGTGAAGGCAGATCTGTCTCTCACTGCTCAGCATTAGTCATTCGGCAAAAAAGATTCAGAGTTGAAATTACAGAGATTCACCTCAAACGTTGAACATTACATACATATTCTTCGTCCAATGCAAGCCTCAACTCTTCAATCATTTCATTCGGTCGGCTTGGCCAGATGAGGTCGGTAGCGTGATTTACGGTTCCGTGGCACGTGGCAAGAATGGGTTTAGATAACTTGACCCTGGTGAGAAAAAAAAAATGAGGGAAAATGAATGGAAAACGTCGAAGGATTGGATTACAGATAACTGTGGAAATATTTGATAAGTTAAGAAATGAGAAATCGAATTTTCACCTCATGCAATGTATTCTATACTTATATTGAGGAGTTAATGTTTTAATATATATTTATATTTGGTTGGGTAGTTTTCCTCGATTCTCTGAGATGCGTTGAAATCGCCTCCATTTTTAACGTAAAAGTTTATTAGTCTGGAATCGTTGACGTAAAACTAAATTTTTACAATGCACGAAATTTTTTTCAAACATTCTTAGCCTATCTATCGTTAACGTCAAAAATCTACATTTAGTTTTTCATCATTCAAAAAAATACCCTCAAAACCGAATAAAATTTGGCCAAAGTACTGAATCAAAATTCTCGACGAACGAAGAACAATCCATCTGCGAACATTGTCTTCCTTGGAGCCCGGGCTGCACACAAAACAGCTAGGATTTACGGCGGGTACTGAACTAAGCTGACAGCTGCACCAGCCTGGACAGAATCTATTGCATAGGCCAATCAAAGTGAAGTCCTGACTGATGCTGCAAGACTACATATGAATACAAATTCAAAGTTTTGTAGCCATGCTTGCTACGCAGATGAAGAATCACTAAAGTATTTCAGCCAACTGGACATTTTACTAGAAGATGGGAGATTTCAAATTTTGAAACATTTCATTCATAAATGGTGATGATCTTGAGCTGTTTGAGTTTTTCGTTCTAAAAATACTGTGCATATGAGTACCCTCAATTCTGTGGAAGTTTTTAAATGCATCATTGTCCGAATAGTTGATCTTATATACGAGTAGGTTATGATGCAAAGTTTATTTTACTGGCCTATGAGCGAGGACCCTGGCTAGTCGTAAAGTGCGTAGTTGGTGTGCGTAATGAATTGTTCATATCTGTATCCAGGTAACATCCGTTAGCATAAACGTCACTATGAGATATTAATATTACACTAGATGACGCATGACGCGACGTGGCAGTGCAATGCAAGCATCTCAGGGTTAGATTTCCAAACAATTTCACTTCGTAGGTTCACGACCGGGATCATAAGTTCTTTTGACCTCGCAACCCTTCGTTATATTTCCCGGCCAAAATCCTCAACTTAGAGATATTTTCAAATAAAATTCAAGACCTCAGCATCTGGCAATCTTTCTGGGTTGTAGATGCTTAGTCCAATCAATAGAAGTTACGCAGCAGGCTGTACTGTTACAACGACGAAAATTGTTTTATCTAAAAAATTTGTCACTTTGCTTGAATCGCAATGCTAATAGAAATTTAAAAGCGAAGAAAATGCTAATAAAACTAGTCATATTTACTCAAATTGAGAAAAAACAAAATCGAAAACTTTTCGGAGTCCAGCTCCATCTTCAGTTCTGTAAAATACAATGAATTCAAAAAAGTGCAAAAAGTACAAACATTACGAAGAATACAAGCAATACAAAAAAGTAAAACGAACACAATTGTAACAACAAAAAGATAACTAAATGTCAGACTATGCCTGAAGATTAGCAAGAAAGTAACGAAAAAACGAAAAAATACACACTAAGAATTTACTATTTGAAGGGGGTAGGAACTAAGCATATTATTCAGGGAAGGTTTTCCTTTAAAAATATGAAGGGATTCTAAAATTCGTAGGTCAAACTCATTGGGAGCGCTATCAATGACTTTAAAATCTTTCTCACGAACTACTATATTGCACTGTTCAGCATGGTTGCGTACGGCTGAATGAGGAGGGTGTGCAAGTAAGTTCCCGGTACGGTGGCTCCTACCGCGGTGTTCTGCTATTCTTGTGTCAATACTGCGAGACGTCATCCCGACGTACGCCGAACAGTTGATGAACTGATCGTTTGTAAACCAGACAAGGGTAGGGGGGTGGTGATAGTAGATAAAAAGCAGTATCATAAGAGGCTTTTTGAAATACTATCTGATTCTTCTAAATTTACTGAAGTTTTTGACCCTATTAATAAATGCATCCTAAAGCTAGCAGATCGCATTAAAAATTTCCTACGTAAACTAAAAGACAATTCTCTACTATCAGCTGAAACCTATTCTAAACTTCATGTTTCGGGATCGAGTCCAGGTGTCCTTTATGGCTTACCCAAAATTTACAAGCCAGACTTTGCTAGAATGTTTCAATTCCGACCCATTTTTTCAGCTGTCAATACACCTAATTATGAACTAGCTAAATTTTTGGTGCCTGTTTTAAATCATTTGACAACTAACGAATTCACTGTTGAGAACTCTTTCGAGTTTAGCAAGAAATTAAAAACTATCGAAAATGCCCAAAATTTAACAATGGTATCGTTTGATGTTGAGAACCTATTCATAAATATTCCTCTTCGTGAAACTATAGAAATATGTTTAAATTCTTTGTTTCGTACACCTGAAGATAAAATCATAGGCCTTAATCGCAAATTTTTCGGGACGCTGCTTGAGCTTTCGGTGCTGAATTCTTTTTTCTTGTTTGCAGGGAAGTTTTTCAAACAAATAGAGGGAATCGCAATGGGTAACGCATTAGGACCAACTTTTGCGAATGTGGTTTTGTGTTTCCACGAGAAAAAATTGTTAGCCGATTGTCTTGCAGTTTTCAAGCCTGTTTTTTACAGCCGGTATGTCGATGATACATTATTACTTTTTAAGTGCTCTTCACATGCTGAGTCTTTCCTGCTGAATTATCTGAATGGGAATCACCCATCCATTAAATTTACAATGGAAATGGAAACCTGTAACAAATTATCGTTTCTTGATTGTCTGATCTCAAAGAATGGTGCAAGTTTTGTAACATCTGTTTATCGTAAGCCAACATTTACTGGTTTGGGTACTAGTTTTTTTAGTTTCTGTCATAAAATTTTCAAGGTAAACGGAATAAAGACTTTGTTAAAAGGGCTTAAAATATATGTTCGTCGTTCAATGATATACATGCAGAATTTGATTTTTTACGAGATTTCTTCTATAACAATGGTTTTCCTATCGGAATCGTAAACTCCAAAATTAAAAAATTTTTATCTGGAAAATATTCTCAGTCGAACATTGATGTCAGATCCGATAGTTTCCATTACTGCACTCTACCCTAATTTGGTTCCCCATAGGAAAAACTGGCCCGTGAATTAAAGTCTCTTTTTGATAGGTATTTCCTTACTGTCAACCTGCGTGTAATTTTGATTAATAAGGCAAAATTAGTTTTTTTTGGCACAAGGAATCCACCCCTGGTCTATTGCGTTCTTGTGTCATTTATAAATATAGTTGTGTGCAGTGCACATCGGCGTACGTCGGGATGACGTCACGCAGTATTTACACAAGAATAGCAGAACACTGAGGTAGGAGCCACCGTACCGGGAACTTACTTGCACACCCTCCTCATTCAGCCGTACGCAACCATGCTGAACAGTGCAATATAGTAGTTCGTGAGAAAGATTTTAAAGTCATTGATAGCGCTCCCAATGAGTTTGACCTACGAATTTTAGAATCCCTTCATATTTTTAAAGGAAAACCTTCTCTAAATAATATGCTTAGTTCCTACCCCCTTCAAATAGTAAATTCTTAGTGTGTATTTTTTCATTTCTTCGTTACTTTCTTGCTAGTCTTTAGGCATAGTCTGACATTTAGTTATCTTTTTGTTACAATTATGTTCGTTTTACTTTTTTGTATTGCTTTTATTCTTCGTAATGTTTGTACTTTTTTGCACTTTTTTGAATTCATTGTATTTTACAGAACTGAAGATGGAGCTGGACTCCGAAACGTTTTCGATTTTGTTTTTTCTCAATTTGAGTAAATATGACTAGTTTTAATAGCATTTTCTTCGCTTATAAATTTTAAATTGTTTTATAATCTGTGTCCTGGTATGCTGCTTTTTCTGCATTTGGTTCTAAAACTTATTTCAAAAATCTCTTCATACCAGAATAACTTTAAAGCTCTTAACTTCAACGTAGGGAATGCCACCCCCATGTTCTCATTTTTTGCACTTGTAGCTGGTGCATTAAGTGTAGCAGTCACTCGGTCTCCGTCGTTTCTTTGATATTGTTTTTAGACCTTTAGCGAATGTGGTTGGTGGTAAAATTGCGTTTTATCTAATCAGAACTATTTGTGATATAAATGCCTGTTACAGCAATGAATACTTTTCGTTTGAATTCGGATTTTCTCGATTGAACTCTTGCCTAACTGCTGAAACGGTAACTGTTATAATTGTATTGTCTATCTTCATTCTGGCTACCCATTTATTTCATCTACATTCCTGCAGTGTCTTTATTTCAAAATGCTTTAATATGTGCTTTTGCATTTTTTGCCTTCTTCATTTTTATTTTGGACAGGTTTTATTAATTTTGAGGTGTTCAGCTTTTAATCTAAAATAAAATGTTTGAGCGCAAAAGCTAACAGCTACTTGAAACCTGTCGTCAAGGCCTTCACCACGTAGTTTATAAGCCCTTAGAAGTTAGTTTTTACATTTTTCAGCAGTTAAAATTGTAAAAAGCTCACCAAGTAGAAATAAGTACTCCTTTGTTTTTCGTGTTCCAGCAATTCACTACACTCATCAATCGGTGTTCAAAGCTGTGACCGAAGAGCAAATATTTACCAAGCATCAATCTTCATTCCGAGCCTGTAAGATATACTCGTAGACTTGCTTGAGCAAACGATGAGAGAGATGAAAGAAATCTTGGAATGACAACAAAGGGGCTATAGCATTTGTTCGGGCTAAAAGCCATGCATAGGACGAAGTAGCGGAATTACCTGGTATTTCATGCGCACTGTGATGAGAATTTACTAGCAATGAAAACAATTCGGACGCATGACGATTCAAAGCAAAATCGCAATCAGAAGACAATTTAACCGATAAGAACTACCTCTGTGTATCCCAAATTGTGGACTGGAATTGCTTTGCATCAAGCATTGAACTACTGACGGGAAGACGTCAACGATGGCTTTTCTTCTGCTGTTTGCAAACAAGCTCTTCCCAGAGAATTCTATGCAATAGATTTATGGAAAAGAGTGGATCGTAAATTGCCGTTGCTAACTCCAGCCTACAAGACCACTCGTTTAAGCTGAGCTGGAGCATACGCACATTGGAGTGTAGAGGAGTGCAGGTGCGTCATGTGGTCAGTGAGTCACGATTCTGTCTTCATACTCGTAACAGTGATGTGTGTAGTCGTGTTGGTAGAAGACCTCATAAAGCCTTCTACGACGCCCATGTGCAAGGAACAATGCGCTGAGAGAGTCTTAAGTTCTGGGGCTGCTCAGGCCTCGCAGAAGTCGATTTTTTAGTTGAGGTATCTTTCAAACTTAACCAGCATGGCTGTATTAATACTTTGATTGTAACCTGCGGCACTGGCAGCCACGGATGAAGTTTTCATAATTTGCTGACCGACCAGTAGTCATAAACTCGATTTTCATAAAAACTTAATAAAAGCTAAATGAAGGCATGATCCAGTTAATGTTTGCTATTTTCAAAATTGCTTACTACAATTGACTTTAAATTTGTGTTGAATATTGAACTTCGGTTTAACCAATGTCGGTCAAAGTGTAAAGCAGCTGGAAATCCTAGTTTTGCCATTTTCACAATATTTGAATGAAGAAATGTATGTTGGGTGCTTCTATAGCGTGAGGTCTACCGCCATACATCGCCTACCCATGTGCAGTTTAAAATGTACAAATTTAGTGTTTATCGCTGAATTAAATGTATGGAAATAAGTAATATCCATTAGTAACCTAATCTAACCTCACGCTATAAGGCGGCGTTCACACCAGCGAGATTAGATACATGTTTGTAGGTCGTAGACAATAGGCGATTATTGTCTTGTGAGATACGACACGCTAAAATCCATCAAAAATACGGAGAGACGAAAAAACTGGTTCACACCAGTATGATTGCGACATCTGTCGTAAGATACGTGTATCAAGAGACAAAGCGTGCGTGTCTCTTCCTTCAGTGTAGTACGATATTGGCTGATTGATTCATTGATTATAAGAAAGTTTTAGCCTCCCTTTACTACAACAAAGATGTTCAAAGAGAGAAAGGATGAAGGCACTATTTGGTATGGAGTTAGGGAACGCGGAATCTATGCACATGGTGCATAGAAACAGTAAGCTAAGAAAGAAGTTCATGAAACAAGAAAAAAAATGAAGAAGAAAGTAGTGGGTGCTGAAAAACAGGACAGCAGTGAACAGAAAAAAGATGGTACATAACAAAAAAACTATTCTAATCCAACAAAAAGAAGACCTACCTAACTCTCACCTCTGGCCCCTGCATTTTCCCCCTGGGATAAGTTATTGTATCCCCATAGACACAATAATTGTATCCCCTGAGATGACGATATAGGCTAGAGTTCATCACTCGATGAAGGACTCATAATTACTGACTAAATTTCTCCTGTTACACTTTGTTGCTGGCTCATGTCTCATCGCTTCAATATGAACCTAACTTATCTTAAGGATAATTATCGTGTATCGCATATTTCAGAGATAAATATCTTCTCACTCTGGTGTGAACTCCGCCTAACGCTAGCTAGAGGTAGACCTCATGCCATAGTGTGGTAGAGCTCACGCATTAGCAGCACCGGAATGTTGTCCTGCATCTGTTCTCCTAAAGGTGACTTTGACCGGGTGCATCGGGCTAAAACTGTCATTATTTGACATGACCGTGATTCAGAATTTGTCAGGAGTTTAGATTGGGCCAGCGTAGGCCTCAGATATGGATGCAATAAAAATTTTGTGGGACCATCTAGAATAAGTTAGACGTCAATATCTTCCCCAAATTGTGACCGCACTACGAGATTGGTTGATGAGATACAAGAGTGGTTTGAAATCGACCAGATGAACGTACGGACCCTTACAAACTCAATACCGCGCAGAGCTGCTTGTCAGTAGAAAGTGACAAATTTTTTTTCATGAGGAGCGTATTTAAGTGAGATTGACCCTCTTATTTTCGAGTTTTGCGCTAAACTTGATTTCTTCTTCCAAGCCAAATAAATATGTGCATTAAATTTCTTTTCTGTTCATTCTATATGAGCACCTTACTTACTGTCACTGATTTTATTTTCTTTCATATCTTAAACAGGCTCAACCAAATGTGAAATCAAACTTGTGTGAGACGTTCATAGATATTTTCCAAGGTTTTTCTGACGATCGATTTCTGACGACGATTTTGTTCTTCATATTTCGTCGACAGTTGTGTTTGTTGCCATGTTTATTTTCCATCCTGGTTGCACAAGACCTGCGGCACCTGTTTAAGCTTTGCTAACCTGGCCTTATTGCTGCTACGTTCTCTCGCAAAGAAACCCGATTTTCCGAGCGGTGCCTGAAGAAGTGACCACTCCCCTCGGGAAAGTTATGCGCCCACGCCAGCAATCTTTGGACTGCTCTCCCTGGACGCGTCTGTTCGGCTCAGGAACGCTGCAGGGCTGTAGCGGCTTCTGGCTTCGTGACTCCAGGGTGCGTCAATTGGTGAAATGTCGCATGTTCACAACAAAAACCTGCTGTTATTAGGGTCGAATCAGACTTTCATGAAATGGTTTATTGCTTTGGTGTTGTAGATCGGCTTATCCAGGCAGTACAGCTCTGCTTTTCATATGGCCCATAAGAACATCACTGACCAAGCCCGCAATTTCTTGCCTGCTCTAAAACTTCTTCTTCACGTCCGTTCCTCAAAAATCCATTCACCATTTTAAGTTGTTTCAAATCATCAACGTAACTTTTAATCGTTGGTAAATTTTTAACATGAATGAAAATAAATTTGAAAATAGGGTTTTACCCCATCGCTGACAAAGCGAAAAATATTACAACGCAATGAATAAAAGTAACTCTGCCTTTAATTACGTTGATTTAATTGAATGGTGGATTAAAAAAAGGTTGAATATGCTCAGCTAATTGTGCGCCAAAACTGCCTCCATGCTAAGAAACAATTGCTTTTGTTTGAATTAATCTTTTATGCTTCCCATGCCTTGGGAGCTACGTCGGTTCATAACGTAACTTTAAACAAAGCATGATCCGGACGAACTAGTATGCCTTTATAATCGCATAGTATGAAAAATATTTTCTCACTGCTTCAAGTACTCAGTTTTTATTCGAATGTAAACATCGAACAACGTTAAAAGTATTTAAAAGTAGATAAATCTTGCAATACAATTATGTTCAATACAAATAATAAAATTTCTCTTGAAGTATATTAAAACAGTCTAAACTATTTAAATTTTGGCACAGCTCCAATAACAGAGCCCTTGAGTTTACGTTTACTATTTTGATGTCTACGACGACTTTCATCTAACGCTATTTCTGGGCGTATTTTTAGTTAGAGAAATGGTGTTCGTGGTCAGCTGTGTCCCAACCCAACGAGCCTCGAACGAAGGGACCTAATGTACAACCATGTGCCTTGATTCTGGCCGACAAATACACTTCACCCGCGGTTGCCACTGCTCGTTTGTCCACCACTCAATAACGAGGCCGAAATAAATTTGAGAGTAGAGAAAAGAGACCCACATTTATTTTCACAAGACCACATGAGGCCGCATTTCGCTTGAGATCTTGATCTGTAGCATGGAATTTGAAGTCAGCCAACCACCGTGGCATCTGAAAAGAATGCCGAGAGAACCTGCTTTCTCTCTTGAGAGCAGTTAAGAAAAGAAGACATTCTACTCTTGAGTTCTGTGCCTTGTTTATATTTTCAGAGGCCTAAACAGTAATTCGAGCGTGAGTAAAGTGGCGGTTATTCCACAATCGCAAAAATTCATAAGATGTTTAAAAAATGTAATTCACAACCATTTTTTTATGGCGCTTCCTAGTTCTTCAACATAAAAGTTTAAGTATTCACAAAAAACAGTGAAGCGTTGCATAAATGAAAAAAATAGTCAAAATGGCTCGTTTTATGAAGTATTTTTGTTTAAATCTGTGTTAGGAGCAGCGAATTAATTTGAGCACGGAATTGCAACAATGTTGTAGCTCACTTTAAATGTACAGTACATTTTTTTAACGGCCCTCCTGCATGGCCATGGGTTGTGAGGGGCACTTCGTAAATTCGCCTGCAATGCGAGAAGTTGATAACCCGGTGAATTGCAGCTACTCCTGGCGAATGTCGACAGAAATTCTTAACTGACGGGCCTTGAATTACTAGGGCTATAGAACGTGTGCAGGTCTGCCAGTGTAAAGCAAATTTATCTCAATATCTTGCAGGAACAAGACACAAGCGGTATGCTGTGGCAGTCCAGGCTTTTTCCTGCCTTCAAAGAGGAGGAAATGTGGACACTTCTGAATCTTGTGGCTGCTTGGAATTCTTAGGCCGCTGCAGAAAATGCGCACAGCTCGACCTGAGACAGCGAAGAACGAATGAGGGCGATTCTTTTGTGCAAAATGTAGTCTAAGGATTTTGTTCAAGTGGTCATGCGTTGCAACAAATAATTATTCTAAGATAATTCTGGAACGCATGTGATGTACTGATAGAATTATTTAATGATCACCTAAAGTTATGGTAAGCGAGTCTCATGGCGGTATCAGAAGACGTTGGATGAAGAAACTTTTATTTTATTTAGATTTGAACCAATATAAACTGTCTAATACTTCGACGTTGCCGCTCATTTGAAAGTGACAGAATTCATAGAATGTAAAAAACGCAACCTTTCTATAAGGTTAAAAGTGTTAGCTTTTCCAGCTAGCCTTTCGAATTTTCATAAAAATTCACTTCTTGCACTTTAAAATTAAAATTTTCTCAAAAATTCACTCGTTGCACTTTTGAAATTGGCGCCTGGACATAGCAGGTCCCGACAATTGCGTGATCCACAGGCACCGAACTTCTCAACATGTGCGCCCTGCCACACCTCGCGCGCTGTGGTGCCAGCACAATCATGTCTTCTACTTCACGGGTTTTGCTGTAATCAATTTACCCAGTCAACTTTGGCATCATCTAATTAGCTTTGTTCTAAATCTAAAAAATAACTGTTTATTTGTAACTTTGCGGCTACCTTTGATAACACTATCCTGTTCTTTCAAATTAATTGAGAGTGCTACTTGCAGCAATATCGGCACCTTCTACTTAACCATATTCTGTGATCATATCTAGGTAACTGGACACGAGAGGAGTTTTTATTTAACTGAAAAGAAAATTCCTGAAACTCGCGTTACTATAAATGATAATGAAAATTATCACAGTCTTTATCGTCTTAATTTTTCGTTTTCACATGCATTTTTGAATTATGTTCCCCCTCAACATCGCACCTGCGATAAATCCGCCGCACAAATTTTCCGGACAAAGATTACCGCCTTGCGCTCGGTGCGCCGGGCGAAGGACCACCTAAAATGTACTACATATGGCACAATTAACATGTCTTGATACATCTCCTGTGATGTGACTCACCGGTGGTCACTTAGGGGATTTTCATAGTGCTGCTGGCCCACCTGCAGTCACCAACTCATTTTTTTATAAATGCTCAATGAAAGCTAAATAAAGACCCGATCCAGTTAATGTTTGCTATTTCAAAGTTGATAACCACACTTGACTTTCAATTTGAATTGAAAATTGAACTTCCGTTTAACCCATCGCAGTTAACGTCTTAAGCTATCTGAGCTTTCTGTCAGATTTATTTTCATAGTCTCTTAAGCCTAAAACAAGGCAGGGGAAACGAGGTGGAGTTAGGTTATCTCATATTAGGTCGGGCTTAATCGGATTTTATTTGGTTAGGCTCGATTAGGAAGGGTTGGATGAGGTTTGTTTTGGTTCATTTGAATGATAAGAAATTACGGTTAGCAGATTAAGGGACCATGGGGAACAGTGGAGTCAACTAATGGTCAAGGTGAATGGTTACAGATAAGTTTTAGACAGTTTTAGGATGGGTAAAGACGGATCTGATTAATGGAGACGGCAGCATTCAAAATAATTGACCAGCTGGTCAAAAAGAGCAGATAATTAGGCTAGTAGTTCTACACGACAGTTATGATAATTCAGTCTATCTATTGCTTCAATTTTGTGTAAAATTTAAGCAATTTATTTATTGTTTTTTTCTATTGCCTGTTTTGAACAATATTACTTTCTTTAACACTTGTGCTTTGTGAAGTATCTGCATGATATCATGCAGCATCTGGTGTAAGATATTTTGGCCTATAGTGTACCACACCTTGTGATCAGAAAACAGTACAATTACTCTTTGTTTCTCCTGGCGCTTGGCTGATGCAGCCACTGTGAACGAATTATAACAAAAGCAACTTTGCAATATCGTTAAAGCTCATTCTTCGATCAATTTGTGCACACGATACCTAATTAAATGTCAGTCACACTCTATTGCAATTTCATTTTTTCAGAACACTTTCAGTGCGTTTCAATGCGAGGAAAGTTGAAATGTTCCTACTAACGGTAATATTCCTTCAAATTTTCCAAGCGTTTTTTGAAGTTCATACAAAATTACATCAATCACTGTGCTGTACTTCGTTTTCTTATGCATTATGTTTTATTGCATGTGGGAGAATATCCCACGGAAACGACATTTGATAGCTGAAGTGAAGCAGATTGTCCAAGGCTCGCAAATGGGGTTCGTATAGAGAGGGCTGCCAAAGCCGCAGGAATGGGGCGGGACGCTAGAACATAAAAGTCCTATGTGAAGAACCTCATTAACAAGGATCGAGAAGGCAGAGGAAAAATATAAAATCAAAGCCAGAGGGACATGCATAAATTGCGTAGATAGGGAAAGAGCCATCTTGGAGGGAATGGTGCTGAAATGCTTGAAGATGCTGGGCTTGGATCTGTCTCCAGAGACATCAGGTAGAAAGTTCTCAAAAAGGTTACTAAGTGCGTAATTCCCAACGCCAGGCCCATCCGGGACATATTCCTCAACGAGAAGCGCATCGACTGGGCTAAAAAATACATGAAGACAAACTTTTGCCTTGTTTTTAAGGATGAGACCCGAGCTACGCTGGATGGTCCCGATAAGCGGCCAGCGCGTGGGTACTTACTTGAGTTTCTCGTCTCAATCACTTTCGGCATCGACGATGAGAGGATGCTTTGGGCAAGAATAATCGGTAACAAAGTAATAAAAGCATTCCAAATGCAAGAAGGAGGAGAGACCACCTGAAATACCCAAGCCGGGTTTTCAGATGAAACTCATCATCTGGAAAATGTTGGATGACCAGCCACTTGCACGCAAGCGTCAGCTGATATTTGTGCATGATAATGCTACATCGCATTCTGCCAAGGTTAGCATTCTAATCCTGAATACTCTAATCATCAGAGGAGATCTCATGACTTGGCTTCCATGGAACAGATTATTTCAATTTTGAAATATAAGATTTATGAGGGAAATGTCTGGTATTCATCGAAGGAGACCCTGTGGAAGAATATAAAAAACGACGCGGGACCCATAACACTGCTCAGATCAATCAAAAAACTGATTCTATACAAAAAGACTATATGACGTGATATCCACACTTGGAAATTACGTACATAAATATATGTAGTAGCTACGTTTGTGATAGAACACTTTCCTATAATCTATTTTGCTTATATTGTTTTTCATCATTTTTCTTCGAATACATCCCCTGTGATTACAACAAATACAGAAAGTTTTTTATTGATGTACAAAGAAAATTTTTAGCAGTTTTAATTAAGTGTGGCGCATTAGTAAACAACGAAAAACTCAATAATTGGTGTTACTTTGTACAAACAGCATCCATTGTTTAAAATTTGTTGGAATATTACCCTACTTAAACACCTCCCCTGCGATGAAGCTCACTGTGATCCTGTATCTTATACTGAAAATATTCTGGAAAACGAACTTGCAATAAAGAGTGACGCGCAGCTCATGGTCCCTTCTCAGCGGATAACATCGAAACGAACGTAAAAAGTTGTGTTATTCGAAAAATTTCTAACATGTTTCATTCAGAAGTTTATAATTGCTTTCAGCACTCACTTTCCTCGTTTTTTCGCGCTTGAAAACCTTGCGCTCTCAATTCGAATATAAACCTTGCCAAACCTCTCAATTCGAAAATTCCATTCGCAGCAAAATATGATGTCAACCTGCACTGTTTCATAGATTGAAAAAATTCATCGAATGCCTCAAATATAAGAAAAACAATCCACCCCCACCATGAAGACGATCGTTCTTCAAATGCTGCTCCACCCTCCAGCCCTCCCGCTGCCAGCCTTCCCTCTTCCACTCTACAAGGCGGTGCCTTTCAATCTCAGTGAGCAGCAAGCCGTTCGCATCTCGAGCCTTCGTTGATATTCGATGGTTATGCTTCAAGCCAAGCAGAAAGTAGACGGCTACGAGAGTTATTAATGAACATTATTGAATTGTTTTCTGTTGCGTTCTAAAACGATGAATTATAAGCTAACAATGTAACCATGAGCAACTTCCTCAATCAATCGTAAAAATGGCTTTCTCTGAAAGAAAAACGTACTCCAACACTTTTCTAAATGAGAATTTCGGTAAAAACTGTAATGCCTCTGCACCGAACATAAAGCGTAAATGAGGACAACCGAAAACCTAATTAGTTAAATCACTGGTACAAGATCCTTCAGAACTCAAAATTGCAGCGGCCTCTCAGATAGGCAAGAATTTTGCTATCAACAAGCACGTATCACCTTTCAAGCCATCGTCAGTCCAGACCACAAAACCACAGTTATTCGACCCCGGGGAAGATCTCCAAGACGTCGCTCGTAAAGATTCAGGAAACACTTCACGAGGAACACAACAGCACTCAACCAACACCACGTTTCCAACTGAACCCGAGATGATTCATCGTCAACAAAATCACCAATGTCAAGAAAAGTTACATCACTTAAGGAATGTTGAAATGTACGCATTGGTTCCGATGTCGATGAGAAAAATAGGACGAATAGTAAGCTTAATGATCTTTAAAGGTTAGAAGAAGAATAGCAACAAAATTCAAGTCATGCAAATCCCAGTATATTTGCGGGCACTGCTGCGTTAAACTCCTCCATCGAAGAAGTCCCTCAAAGAACAAGCCAATCAGGAAACCTGAATTTATCAGGGCAGAGCAGTCTGAGCAAATGTGCTTCGTATTTTAGATTCCTGCATGCACTACAATTTGCAAGTTTGGAAATCCTTTCTAACGTAAAAAATAACCACTCCCGGCCTTAATGGGGCTCACATCCATAAGAAATAAAAAATGCGCGTACCTCCTAGCCTATTTTTGATGTGTTCTGTCCCGTCAATTGTCAAGCTCATAATAGGGCAACTTTTCAAATCTTTTTCGTACATAGGTTATTTTGTTCTCGGGCCAGCGATCCCAGCTAGCACAACTCAAAATTTCAAACCATATCATTTAAAACCTCATAACACTTCTTTCGCTGGAAACAATGTTCTCGCTGAACGAAGTTAAACGAAAAAGAGAAGGATTGCTCGTATCACCAAACCAAAAAATTTGGAGGCGCTTCGATAACCTCTTTGGCAAGATTAAACGAATGCCCCAATTCAAAAATGTTATCTGCCTCCGGAATTTGTACCCGTCGCCCGATGGTCTTACTAAGATCAAAGAATGTCTCAATGTCAGGCATGCTTTTTCTGGTATTCATGTGTTAAACGTTTGAAGTTATCAGATTTTGCACAGGGCTACAAGTTCGGGCAGAAAATGGCTTAGCTAATTCTGCTTCCAACTTATGGTGTAATTCATGTTGATGCTTACAATAATGTCCACTCATGGCCTAGCATGCGAGAATAGGCGAGCTATTTTCTTCACCAAATTACGAGTAGATCTACTCTCCGATTCACTGTGTCATATAGATCTCCTTTCTAAAGCTCCCTATCCTTAAGAATTAGATTGAACATTCCAATGATAGAGAAAAACAAAGTTGATTGAATGAAATTCCCAACTTCAACAACTCGCTCACTTATAATTACTGGCAACATGCTCGACCATACCACGCCTGATCATCATAAACATTCCTCACCTCCAACCTCTGACCGTTAAACAGCAGGTACAGAAAATATGTTTTCATTACTTCCTAATGCAACAAGTACCGAATGTGACTTGTCACTCTTATATATGTCATTCAAAATCTATTCCCTTAATTCGGAACAGTAAATGAATACGAAAAGCGAAATTGCCTCCAAAGTTTGATCTAAATCCAAAGGAATATCTACCATGCAATCACGTGTTCAATCATCGCCAAAAATAAAGTTAACGAAAACATTATCATTTCACCGTTAATCCCTCAACCAGAAATCACAACAACAGGAGAAATCAACGACGCGAAAATCAAAGCATTTAGTTTCTGCCCTCAGCAAAACCTCCTTACAATAACCACACATTCCCAAAACGTAAGGTCCTGAGACCAATTCGTGTACGCGCTGGCATTACAATGGACATATTAAAACGATCTTTGTGAACAGAGCCGCTTCGCTCTAAATTTACCGATGCGTTGCACCCTCCTCCATGCAGAGGCACATCCGCTTAATTTAAAACAACTTCTTAATAGAACTATCATTTGTTAAAAGCCGCTATCGGAATTGAGAACATAGCTTATGAACATCAATAACCTAAATTTATTGAGCAAAACAATGGCGACGTTCCTATGTTCATTAACAGAAACAGTGTCCGCTAAAAAAGAAGCTGATTTAAAAACCATAGTTTTTAAACTACCAGTGCTGAAAGGCTGAAATAGGTTTCATTAAAAAGAGCAGGATTAAAAGTTTTTTGTATCATACATACGATGCAATCAATCACTGTAACACCCACATCGCACGTTACTCCATATCCTGGTTGTAGTCCCGATTTCCTCAACCGCTAATTTCACACAGGTTGGATTTTCCTTTGCCAGCTAGGTCACCTGATCTGTCCCCTATACTATAGATTTCTTCCTCTGGGGTTATGTAAAAGAAAAAGTACTTTGTACTCCGCCATCTAACATTGCTCAGTTGAAAAATTAAGTTCGAGAAATGATTGCGTTCATTAATGCGTTCACTTTGCGGAATGTGATAGCAAATTTTGTTTTTCGAACTGATAAGTATATTGAGTCTGGTGGTGGTCAATTAGAATGGTAAATTTTTAATAAAGTAAAATTTAAAATTCTGCTCTTTTCATTAAAACCTATTTCAGTCTTCTAGCGCTAATATTTTACAAACTACTGCGTTTTTTAAATCGGCTGCTTTTTTGTCGGACGCCCTGTACAACCAGCATTTCAATCATGCCACTGGAGATTTCATTCCACGCATCATTTCACATGGGACAGACAAAAAAATTCACATTTTCGACGAAAGAGAGAATGGAATCAGGAAGACATTGGGCGCTAGTCGACCTGGAACATTGTCATCAACAAACAGTCCTCCTATTATCGTCCTATTGAGAGTGCTCTTTGTGTTTCATCAAAAGAACAATCACTATAGCACCCTCGTCGAACAAAGCCAATATTAAAAAGAAATCATCTTCGAGATAAAAATTTGATAATGTTGCCCTGTTATTAAATCATTAAATATAACCGTTACTACAACTTAAAACCTTGGTAATATTGACACGATAAATGAAGAGACAAAACGCTCCTCATGACAGAACAATATTGCAACCTCAGGCAAAGGCTGAAGTATAGATAACATCAATGAAAAACCTATCAAAGCACGTAGCGTCAATGATAAATTAGATGACATCATAATAATATTGGTTATTGAACTAATTTTTATTTGACGCCCATCCGAAACAGGGCTTGATTCATGAACTCAAAGCTAGTTCCAATGCTCCATATTACGTAGTGTACCGCTACGATAGCGTTAAAAGTAACTGAGAATGTGAATCATGTCTTTTTGTGAAGGACGTTTTCTCAGCATCCAAACTTACAGCAAATGAAGTTTGTAAAGACAGTGGAACTGGTTGACTAAATATGAACATAAAAAATGAACGTTCTTTGGCTGAAAATAAATTAATATAAATCTATCATCATCGGCAGCCTGTACAGGCACCCATCGACACCCCATCGTCCAACTTTAATTTTTTTTTAAAACCTCTAAAGGAATTCCAACAACTAAAAAATTACTCTCTACTTTCGGTGACCTTAACGTAAATTTAATCAATAGAAATAATCAGCTAAGTGAAAAATTGTACAAATCCCAAATGGTCAAAGAATCAATTCGCATTACTAAAGTCCAGAACTCTTATTGATCTGGCTCGCAAATGATCCCGAATCAGCACAGTAATATCACCCTCCGATTTCGATGACCACTCTGTAAAATGTCAAATTAATTTTTCAAAAAAGTGGAAGAACAGGAATAAGACCTATCGCTTAATGAGTCACTGCTGACCTGAACTATCGACATTTCAAGACAACCTAGTGAACAGGCCCGACAAATTTCAAAGCACGCAGAAATCTATTGATGTTGACATAAAAGTTCAATTTTCAATGAAAATTTTACCGTAGCCTTCAATGAATGTGCACCTTACAGTACCTGAAAAAATCATTCTACAAACGATATTGAATAACTAAGCAAAATCACGAAAACTTACTTGCGTGAACATAAAATGAAAAGTCAAATAGTACTCTACGACACACATATAAACTGCTTGAAAAATTATTCGAAAAAAATCTATGATGCAAAACAATCACATTACAATAAAAAACAATTAATTTAAAAAAATCCGAGACGAACGTGTGAAATCTTCAGTGAGGTAGCCCAATATGAAAATTCAAAACTACATAATTCATTTCACAAATCTCTCGGAAGCAGCTCTTATTCCAGATATTGGCACAATATTTTTCAATAAAGTATCTAAAGTAAGTCAAATCAACCTTCAGTTTTAAACCCAAGCTTTCTTCATTCACAGGTGCCAGTTTCAACTACAGTTATCCAGTTGATTTAACAGATTTGCGAAAAATTTTAGACCCACTGAAAAACACAAGGGCATTCAAACATGACAGCATTAGCTTTCAATATGTCAAAGATAGTTTCCCTGTCGCAGCACCAATGATTCGATTGATAATCAATGCATCCATGTCGCCCAATAAGTTCCCCAATCACTGGAAACATTCCATAATTAAATCCTTGCATGAAATGCGTGGCACTAATGCAAGATTTCAACAGCGTCGAACACCAGCAATTTTAATACATAGCGTCGAAGTTAGGAGTAGACGCACAGAAGTTTGAAAGTTACCTTTTAAACCGGTCATGACGAATTGTATTCATCCATTCAAAACTTTTTCGGCTTTCCTCAAGGTTCTTTCTTTGGGCCGCTCCGTTTTCTACTTCCATCGATGGCTTACATTAAGCACTCAGACGATGATCATCGCAAGAATCTATCACAAGAATTTTTATGTATTCTGTGGTATTCAAATTGCGATAAGTGCTGTGGCTGAGTTACCCAATTCGGAAATAAACCCTGAAAGCCTCATAATTAAGTAGCCCGAAATGACGATGTGATCAAAATGGTCTCGAATTAAACGCAAACAAAACACATTGCATTATTTTTGCATCCAAAGACGCTGCTAAAAAATTACTTAATCTGACTCTAATGCTAGGAAAAGATCAAACCGAGCCATTAGAAAAAGTAAAAATTTTAGGCTTGAGGTTCGATCAAAATGTCCTTCAAGTCTCACTAAGAGAAAACTTTCAACAAAGTAAACGAAACTAATGGTGTTTCATTAAATAAAAAGTCTGCTCGACAAAAAATCTACGATATCAGTCCATTAATCTTGAGCGGGATCGTGTCTTGACTATTGCGGCTTGGTCGCCATGGGAGGACATCCCTCAATACCTTTAAAACGAGTAAGAAACATGTACGAGTTTTGCGACCAAGGTTGCATGCAGGCGTAAATTCAAGAAAAGCGATCATGCAACTCCTCTCCCAAATAAACATGTCTGGATCATAATCCAAGAAAAAATTTTTTCTTAATGCTCGGCTGCTCTTTGCTCTAACCTTAGAGCAAAGAGCAGCGGAGATTCCATTCCTACCACCCACTAAAACAAACCGAGAACCAAATCGAAGAAATTATGTCTCAGTGAGCTACTGTTCATTCGACTGTGGTCAAAAACTCTTTTGTTATTAGATGCCTTATTTTAGAACAAACTTCCCTAGAGTAAAAAAGCAATCAATCAAATAGAAAAATTCGACGCCAAAATAGCACGTCATTTTGCGTCTCAACAATAGCTTAATGCTGCAGTGCAAACTGAAAGAGTAATTTTGAAAAACTTCCTCTTATTTCTCGACACCGATTTAAGTTCAATCCAAATTTACTAGCACGCATACGTGACGTGATTTCTTATATGCTAGTACTTATTAGTTGTGCAAAAATTCTAAGCCAGTGATTTTTATTTTTATACTAAATGCCAGATTTCTCGAATCTATTAGAAAATTGTCACTTTAAAAATCATTTCCTTGCATTGTTTTCGTCAAGTTCGTGCATTGTTTTTAGCAATCATTTCAGAAATAAAAATTAAATGAGAAACTTCATACAAAAGATGCACTGAGCCTACTTGAATTATCATTTCCTCAACATTGGACGCCTTCAAAACTCACTCAACTTCAAGTTTCTTTGTTCACAATCTCCGACTCGAAAATGCGTCAGAGATCAACGACTTATAAGGTGGTATGTAAACTTGATTCAATTACAAAATCCTTTCTCATTTTGGAATGACTGCCATCACCGGACGGTGAATGTACAATTAGCGAGTTACAGATCATAAATCAATACCATGAGTGAATAATAAATAGGATCAAAATAAAAATCAGCAATAACAATATCATTACAAAAACAGATGTTTCGGATTATTGTAAGCCCATCTCCAGTGGTCTGAGAAACAAATTATGGGCATTAAGAAATTGACATTGTGCAACCACTTCACACTAACCGAAAATGAAACATTGACAGTAAAAATACATTAACAAAGAAACAATATTCAAATTGTTAACAAACAATAGGAAGCTTCACCACCAAATCGCATTCGGTCACTGACGGACGGTATTTTAAAAATGTGACACACAAAATAAAGAGAACGAAAGAATTTGGATTTGAATCTTAAATTTTAAATTTAGTTCGTTCAAAAACATTGTCTTTATTGAAACAGTATTCTCTAATTGACAAGTTAGTTGGTTTGGTCAGGTTATAGCTAGTGCGGAAGGAGACTCCCCTGTGTTGTGCACACCTCACTAATTGGAGCCCACTGCTACCAATGTAAGATCTCTCGCTGAGGTCACCCGTATATTAATATTGCACTGAGGTGCGCAACATCACATCCACAAACACTGCGTTCCAATTATTCGTGAAGTGTGCACGACACAAGGGAGTCTCCTTTCGCTTCGGCAATAACCTGACCAAACCGTCTTGTTCATCATTTAAAGAACACGGCATCAATAAAGACAATGTTTTAAAAGTACAAACTTTAAAATTATTATTTCAACCCAAAATTTGTTGACTCTCCAAATTTTAGAATTTACGTAAATTTTAGGAATCCGTCCGTCAGTGAACTAATGCGATTCCGCTGTGAAACTTTCGACTGTTCGCTAACATTTTCGTTCTCACTATTGTCTTCTATTGTGAATGTTATATTTTCTGCTCTTCTGACATATGTAGGTACATTTTCAGGTTTTTCTTCTAATTTCTTGTTTAACTACTGACATGGCTACTATGATTCCCATGTTTGTGTGTCAAATTACGTTGACATTTTAAGGATAAATATTGATATTTGCATCAACTTCAATTAAAATGAGCCTATATCTTTTTTCCAAGTACACTTATTGTTGGACTCCATTTACGATACAACATTGCATTCAGAAAACTTTTCAGAAATTGTTCAGTGTCATTCTTTGTTCCAAATTCGTACGCTAATAGAACATTTCTGGACATTGTTTTCACACTGTTTGCTAACTATCAGTTCTACATTCATGCAAATTAGTTTTTTTTTTTTGAAGATGCTTTAACTTTTATTCTGAGTCTAGCGGTTTAGCTTTTTATTCGAGGAATTTTTCCAATTACATAATAGTTAGGTGTTGATCAAAAAATGTGCAGTATGTTAGAAAAATTCCGGGATAGCAACTTTTTTTCATACTTTTCCAATACAAATTACTCAGCCTTCGAACAATTATCAACATTTCAGAATCATGTCTCAGTAACATGTATGGCTCTGAGTTTCCATAATGAATATGTTACACAAAGAAAAGAAAGCGCATTGCACACTTGTTTCTGTCGTTGTCACTGTATATCTCCCGTGAAATTGATGGTGAACTGAGACTGTGTATGCACTTGTTTACATCATACTATTTTACAAAGTTGTTGTTGAACCTTTATTTAACTATTGCATGTTGTTCGATTCAAGAGAGGGTGAACACTTTGAATGATAAGCTTATATTTATGTTATTCCTGTCCCTTAACCTAACATTGGATGACCTTGAGAGCTCAAGAAAAATTTCTCTACAGGATTTGAGAAGTGTGGTCCAAAAATATTTATATTTATCTTCGTACTAAAATGGTGAAGATGTGGGTTACTCCTCCGCTCCACGTACGGTGTTACCGAGTTCCGTCCACCTCATTCGAGAGTGGTCTGTTGCTGCTGCTGCCCTTTTATGACCCAGGGCCCCGTATCGGCAGATTTCGATCATATTCGTGTCGCATGTAATCAATCGAATTTGGGTTGGGGCTTAACTGAGGCCAGTTTGGCTTGCGGTGAAGCTAGACTGTCGTGCAGATGTCTAACCAGAAAGGTTTATCCCATAATACTGTAAGTAATACCTGTAAACAATAAATAAATAATACCTCCGCCTCTTCCACAACAGATTAAATTGAATTTGTGGTCTTGATTTTTCCTATTCACCTTGATTTGCAGAAGTGTTTCATTGATTATTGAATCCTGTGGAATTGAACATTTGTTTGGTAAATAATTATTGCCTCGTACAAACGAGTTTCCTTAATTCCAGCAGAACCCTTGAAATGCTCTATATTATAGTGAATACAGTATCGCAGTACTTTATTTTTAATCCTTGATTACTCCTTCGGAACTTTTTGATCCTGTATTGCTGGAAGCACTTCTTTCCTATGTTGCGCCTTGCTGATCTACCCTCATTTTATTCTAAAAGTTTGACCGCGAATCACCGAGTCCGACAATTCGTTTAATGGATTTCTGATATATTTAAGTGTACAGGTATATGAAATTTGAATACTCGATATACATTGAGATTCTAAGCACTTCCCTAAAGTTCCTCTGATCCTGATTTATTACTGTTTCTCCCCCATTAGCACACATACGTGTGATGTCTGTTTTCTATACCGGGACATATGGAGCCAAGGATGAATGGGCGCTGCCGACGTCTTGGGTATTAATTTCTTATTGATCTACATTGAAGGTCAAGCGTTCTTATTGGCTAAATTAGTTAATTCTTTGTTCAGCTCTCTTGTATTGTACAGCCTCCTGAGCTGTTTGACTCCTGATTGTGGGCCTCCCCTCCTTGCGACGAGTTCGTAATGCGTAGGGTCCTTGGAGGGCGACCCTATACTGTCTCCAAAGATATTTATTATTGAAAAGCCTCTTTTTTGCTGCAACGGCGATCTGTCGAGCGAGATGGGCGGAAGCTCCGTAACAGCGATGGCCCTAACGCGTCTAAATGTTCGACGAAAAGTTTGGATTGTCTCCATTGTAGCACTGTGCGAAGTTTAGATATTTTGTACAAATATACCTCGGGCTCTGTGCTAACTCTTGCGATCAGTGTTAAGACTATCAGGAGCACACCTGCTGACCGTCAACTAGTAAATGATTTTCTGCCTACTATATTGACACCTTGACTGCGGTGAGTAAACTGACGTTCATTATTCAACTCAACCTAAAGTCAATTTTTTTAATTAATTTTGCAAATGACAATCATTAAATGGTTCATGGCTCCATTCAGTTTTGGTTAAGTATTCATGATATTGAGTTTGTGACTACTGGTCGACCAGCATCATTATGAAAATACCCACTGTGACCACCTGTGGCTCAGGCCGCGGTCGAAGTGTTCAATCGTAATTGTGGAGAAATAGCAAACCTGGACTATGATATAAGACTTATGATTTTGGTATTAACATTTTCTTATTTAGCGTTCGTTTCAATGCTTTAGCAAGTAAACTAAGTCACTGCTAATTTTCTGGACTGATTTTAGAGCCCACTAATTTTTAAGCCGAATGATAAAGAAATACCATAAATAATTAATTAATTAATAAACTACAAGGTGGGAAAACTTGTCAGTCTCCTTTTGAGAATTTTGAAATTTGGGATGCAATTTTTTGGGTAATCAAATCGCAAATTATAATTTGTTTCTTTGAACATTGAAAATTCGCGATATAAATAGAAAATTTTTTAACCTTTGCTGGTGTTCCTTTAGGCAAATGTCACTACGTCTCTGCTCGCAGCAGCCTTGTGGTGCCAGATGTTGCACTGGAATTATTTATGTCAAGCGGAAATAATATTTGTACCTGCGATTGTTGTGTAACATATCGTCATTCGATATATTAGATAGATACCAAATTCGTGCAAATAGTTGCTAGTGCACTCGGAGCTAAAATCAGCTCTGGCACATTGAAGTATTATTAATCCCACAGAGAAAATCATAATGTGACCTTCTACCGACGACTGTATTCTTGATGATAATGCAAAATTCCTCACTAGAATTTATTTGAGGCAGTTGTTTATCTCTTTGTTTATGTAGATAAATTACGAAAGTATGTGCTTTCCGTAAAAGAATGTATCGTATGTTCTGAAAACTGTCAATATATGCCTGAGCTATCGATAACAATGGCATTGCTCGCTGTAAATCTGGATGGAACAAAAAGGTGTCTGGATCATAATTGCATCGCTATCAATGACAATCGGGAAATATTCTACGAAACATATAAAATATTCTACAGCGACAGCATGACGGCGGGGATAGTTTTTGAGCTACCTTTATTCTTTCTGCACTGCAGACACGGAACTCTTCCACCTGTAAAATACAGATGACGGTCACTTAACCAAACAGTAGGAATAATTCCGCTTCAGTTGGCCATAGCTTTTCATTTGCTGAAGATGCGAACCAAGCAAGTATTTGTGATCGCGAATTACATGCAGTTCTAAAAAATCTGAATGGAATCAAAAAATTAATAGATTTTTTCACAGTTTCAACATTTTTATAATCTTCATCCGTTAAACTTACAACACTCTAGAAATTACTTTTACTCGTGGAAGGATTTAGTCGGGAAGATCTAAAGCAATAAAAACAACTTGCGAGAGAAATAAGTTTTAGTTTCGATGAATACAAACAATTCATTCTTCAGTATAGTGTATTGTCTAAATGTAACAAATGTTTTTCAGTACTTGACACGTTCAAGCGTAACAAGCAAGGAACTACCGCACTAGCTCCTCGCAATGGAAGCTGGGAGCCTGTGACTAAATCTCTTAAGTCCTGCTGACCAGATGCAACTCACGCCTTTTTTTAAGGCCACAACAAAGATCACAAGATTGCCGCTTTAGTTCTAAAGCCGGGGCCACAAACCTCGCTCGTAACCCCGACAAACGTACCCTTTTTTTTTTTCTCTCCTCAAGTTTCAGTCTTTCTCCCAAATGAAGTTGCAGTGCGAAAATTCGCCAGTCAACAACGTCGATGCGGCTCCGCCATTCATCTTTCCCAGGAAGTCAAAAGTGGTTTCTGTGCTTGAATCGTGAGTAGTTGTTGACGTTCGTCCAAAGATTTTGGGCCGGACGCACTTTTGCACCTATTGCTCTCGCAAATTTTACCAGAAAGCGAATTTTAGTCGGACACCTTTTGTGGCTCGGGTTTCTTCCCAAGCCTCGAAAATTAATCTCAAATCTATTTGCGCCGCCTTCAAGTCTCTGTGTCACTCTTAGTGCAGGAGTGTTCTACTCAAGCCTCGTCGTTCTGCTGTCAAATCTAGGTGCTTTGCTGTCAAGACTCGACATTATACTTTTAAATCTCAACGTAGTGCGCTGAAATCTCTTGATTCCGCTTTTTCAAGGGCACAATTTCAGGCTGAGCTTTGTGCTGTAGGCTCACACAAGCCCACTCCCGCGGTTGAGAAATTGGCTAAAAAACTGAAAGGTGTCAAAAATTGAAGAATCGAATCGTTACTAAGAGTGATCACCACCGCCGTGGTATGGGAAAAAAAAGCGCTTCAATCTCTATCAGCAAAAACTAGGGCAATGCCCGTGAATTGCAATTCTACTGTCTCTCCAATTTAACTAATTGATGTGTTAAATATGGGTCATTTGAAATCTGTCAATCATCAAATTTCAAATTTTATTACCGATTATTCAAACGCCGTTCAACGGTCAAGTTAGCTCTAGCTTCTCGCCGTGGCACAGTGGTTAAGGGCATCGCTTTTGCATGTAGGAGTCGAGGGTTCGTATCCCGGCGCTGGCGCGGCGATTTTCCCCTTTGGGTATAAGGAAAAGCTCAAGCACAATACCCCACTCAACCCAGGTGTCGGAAATGGGTACCAGCTTTACGGGGGAACCGTCATGGTGTCCTCTATATAGTGTTAGTTATAAGGCATTTGAAAAACCAATGCTCAAGATCACATGTATCAGGCTTCATTGGAAATAAAGCATCCTAAGATGCCGATGTTTGTTTTGTTTGTTTGTTTCTCGTTGGCGAGCAGCATTGATTCGTCTTACCATTCTGCGTTGTTCATTCGATAGTCTGCGGCGTCTTTCTTGCTGTCGAAGTCTTGCTACTTCTCTCTTGCGGTTGGACACATTTCTATCCATTGTGGCCTCTTTTGACGGAATTTTATTCTGAAATGTCGTCTATTATCCCTTCGAAGCTTTTCATGAAAATCACAATTTCGAAAACAGTAACTCAAGTTCCAAAATCTTAGGCCATGAACTAAGTGGTAGCCAGGGGTTACTGGTCAAACAAATTTAAAACATTTTTTTTCGCATTATCAATTAAAAATAACAAAGCAACATGATGAATTTCAACAGAGAAAGCTCCAAAAAAAATTTCTATTTGGAAAAATAAGCCGATTGCGTATTCTGGATACCATAATGCAAGTGAAAGGGAATTGAATCACCAGAGAAAAATAATGCAAAAGAATAATTTCTTGCATTTCTAAAGCTTTATCCTTGTTGCTATCAAAGCTATCGATTAGAAGAGGGGGTCATACAAACGGACGGACGGACGCGGCTCTTATTATTACAGTGATATTGAAGTGAAAAGACATATAAAGTAAATGCAATCTATTTTTAGCCGAAAAAATTTTTAAAAACAACACACTGGTGAAACACAGGTAGTGCTCAATTTCGACTTCGTAAAATACAGTAAACCAAGGTCTTAATACAACACACAGTAGGTCAAGCCAAACCCTACGCCATGTAATGTGGTCTGGAAGACATGATTATTTTTTCATGAAAAGATTACCTTGATCGGAAAAATAATAAATATATGAAGCAAAGTCTGAACACAATTTCAGCATTATAAACACACCCACAGTCAACACACACACACACAACACACACCGAGGCTTGGCAAATTACGGATTTGGACTAAATGCGCTTTTGGAATAAACTTTAAGATCAGTCGCTATAAGAAATGATCATTTTCACCGTTTTAACAGAAAGTGTACTTACTGTGTACCGTACATAGCGTACGAAGAAACTCGTAGAAAACAGATAATTAGAGGAAAATGAGATGCATCTCCGAGTAAAAAAAAAGCAGCTCGGAGATTTTTTTCCAGAAATTGTGCCCACCACTTCAATCTCATACGTAATCAACTCAAGGTACAATTTAGATAAATTGATCAAGGCTAAGAATTGTTTTGTTTTTTTGGGAATCTTGTCGGTGATGTTCGTTTACGGTAGAGTCTCAGCGAGACGCCAGATTGTTTGCTAAGGCAAAAAGCCCGTGAACACCATTGGCTGCGGATGCTCAACAAGGAGGCACAGAGCTCGCGCAGACTTGGTACAGTCTTCGGAAAGCCTGCAGCTCCAGAGATCATAAGGCGCCCTAATAGATGGGGCTCTTATAATTATTCATTGGCAATAAAATTCAGCACTTTCTGAGCTAATTTTCAGTATACGTAGGTGAACGCGTCGAGTTCATGGGGTCGTTTCGATATTCTCAATCTGTCTTAGTTAGTCTGTACTGAACCGTTCTGATCGCGAGGATCATTAAGGAAATTCTAAAAAGGACGAAATTGATGATGAGACAAATTGATGAAATTTTTAGGCAAGCATTTATTTTTCGTTTCTAATCTTACGAAAAAAAATTCATTAGTTATCAACTACATAGGACAATTGCACACTTCGTTGGAATTTGAAAGAAATTGTCTTCAGCGAGAACTAAAGAGTAAAATCACTGAGTTCAACGTGGAATTTGGCACAAATTTTACAATGTCACCTCATTGTTAATAAAGAAAAATTATTTTAGATCGCTTGCGTATATTTTTAGGAACTAGTTCTATGTGCGTGCGCAACGAGTAAGTCAGTTATTGTTGAACCCTTTGTCCTGCGAAAAGAAATGCCTTTCTCGTTCATTTCCGTGTCATTTAGGAAATTAAAATCAAGTTGTAGAAAATTAAATCATGTTCATTGAGTGAACAAGATCGGATCTTTAAAGTACAGTTTTACGCTTGTGTGAATACACTGAAAATACTACAGTATTTCAATTTATTTTTTAATGTAATTGGATTTTTCTTATTGCTGCGGTTTCTTCATAAAACGACGCCTACACCTAAATTACGTCAGCAAATACAAGAATTGACAAAATTGTAGCAGTACAACCATCCACCATAGTAAAAACGAAAAAATTTTCCCTCATCAAGACTACGCGAGTCCCCACTCAGCACAAGTGTTCTAATGTTCAACATAGGCCTTTGATAGAAAAACACAACCCCACTATTCTTAGTCTTAGCCTGTTTCTCCACGCATTTTTCAATTTGATCTTAGTCTTGACCGCTGTTTCATCAGAAAGAAATGTATTTCATCTTACAAATCTAGCACAAACCGAAATTCTACCATGAATGAAAAACTGTGAATTTTCAAAATTGGCGTAACAAAATTAGTAGAAAGAGAAGTAGACGTTGTTGACAGAGATAAAAACTATGTAGTGAGAAACTACTGCTGAACAGAGGACATGTACGGCAAGATTTCAATTTTTGTCAGAGTAAACCAATTCAAATCGGGCTGTTGTGGCTGGTGGTTGTGATGATAAGAGTCCTCTGTATCAACCGACTTTTTGGGCCTCAGTGTTCATGATTTATGTTACCGTCATTTACGACTAATGTAATTTTGTGCTCATTAAGCAAGTCGATGCACAGCTTGTCGATTTGATCTTTGTACTTGGTATCTCCCCTGAAAGGACTGTTTTACTCTCAACATGCTCATATCAGAAGGAAGTTTCGGTTTCAGAATGACGAATCCTCATGGTAGGTTTCTATTTTTGAGCCGCATTTTGCAATTTTCCATGTTTCGACTGTGTTTTCGAGTGCATGTACAATTACACTGATACAAACAAGTGTCATAAATGTATTTAGAACACGTAGAGATGAGCCAATAAGACAGATCTCAGGTTGGCAGTATTACCTATAATAAGGATTTTATAAGTACAGTAATCCAGTAAAATTTCTCACTTAGAAAATAGAAACTCCAGCAAATTCACATACAGTGAAAATATCAGATGACTCCACCCAAGTAAGACTCCACCACACCAAGTATAGTAAGAAATGCTACCACTTCGTCTTTCGAAAGTTAAGGACAAACAGTTCATTATTATATATCGATGAAAAATATTTGTATCGTAACGTAAATGACTGACTTTGCTCCTGAATGAGAGTAATGCAGAAATTATGAACACCTAATTACATCCAGATGTGATGACTAATAGACGTGTACTTACCAGAGAATTATGAAGAGTGTAAATTGGCAATGACTGCGAAACAAACCCCCTTATGCCTAACCCAGTCTCAATTATTTAAAATTATTGCTCGGCCCTTAAACAAAATATCCCCATTGACGATGGCATTAAAAAGATCCAGCCACTTTAAAATCTTTGGAAATACAAAATTGCGGAAATTCAAAAAAAATTGTCTTTTTAGGAAATGAATTCAAACTTCTTGCTAAGAAAACTTTGGGGTAATTGCTTTGCTGTTAAGCTATTCCCACTCTGCAATAACAAATTAATGAGAAAGTACTTGGTTGTTAGAGTAGAAGAAAGCTCCAGTCTGACTGTGACTGAGGAAAAACTGATGACTACATTTCAGAGAGTTCCAAAAAATCAGCAGGAGGATGTGTTTTCTGAACTGAATGAGGTTTACCGGATGAGCTAATTAGCCTGTTGGATGTTGTACTAATTAATAATTAATAATAAGAAAAATGGTTAGATAAAGGATTAATTTGATGCGTTTTGGTGAGACAATTTTTGTTAATAAACAAATGGCTAACGTCATTATGGCTGTGACTGACGCACAGCTGTGTAGGAGTTCGGCATTTTCATTTTAACATATTTGTACTCATTATTTGCCGTTATTTTCTTTGAGTTTCTGCTAATAAAATTAGGGGTTCGTATGAGATAGGTTTTCATAAACGAGTATTTCAGCACGGTGGATTACCATTGTTTAATTTTCCATAAATGGAAAGAAGTTAAACACCAGCAGCTGCGATCTTTTGCCAGGAGAATTTTCAAATATGTTTCAATGTTTGATAGATTTACATCCAACTATGCTTCTGGGTAAGTTCCGCCATAGATTAATAAGATCTTTACCAAAGGTTCGTACGTATTCTTGACAAATTTATCTTCTGATGTTTCTCTCTTGAATACTATGTTACGCAACATTCAGGAACTAAGAAGCAATGGTTTGAATAAAAATAAAACTTTTTGAAGAAAAATGTATTTTCTTCTGCTAACAACGCCTTGAAACAAATGTAAGCACATCCTTTCTCTAAAATTCCTAGGTAGAGGGCTATTTTACAATTTCGTGCTCAAATTAGCTTTATTACAACAATGAAACACAACCAGATATTGTGTTGTGTCGTCGGTGACAGTTGTTTTAAATCATCTATGCCTGTGGAATCAGAATAAATACTTTTTTGCTGGATGTTACGGTTTTTTGTGCACGGATAAAATGTCCTCTTCTGCCACATGGCATAAATTAATTATAAGTGTATTTATCTGTTCGTGCTACTTTAAATTCAAATTTTGAAAATCATTTATCCTTAGGTATTGAACTACTTTATTTTTTAACTTTGATCAACTACAATGTAGTATTCATTTGCGGTGTACACATTTATTTCCCCACACCACGCACTCCATCATGTAATTGAAGCAACGCTGAGAACAGCATGAATAAGACATTGGTTTACGAGTCTGAGGGCGCGGTAACTCCGGCGGATACTTTGCGCCAGAGAGGCCATCATTTAGCTGAAGTGTCATCAATAAATAAAGCCGGGACCTACAAATTAACTCAGTCTAAAATACGGCAAAACTTTAGAGAAAATGTGGCCCTTCCGAGCGCCGTGAGATCGACGGACCTCTCCGCACAGCTGTCGTTCAGCCATCAGTGAAGGAAAAACAAATATAACGATGAAACTGTGAAAACAGAATTGAAGAACTGTAGACGAATCGTTGCAAAATCTTCATCGAAGTGTCGAATAGATTTTTTTAAAAACTTTGAATTCGCTTTCGAAGTTGACGAAAAAGAAAGAGATCATGGAAACAAATTTTTGCAATAAGGAGGGGCAAAATTTCAGAAATATAAATTATCGTCGTAAAATCATTCGAATCCTTTTATTTTTCTTAAAAGTATACAATGATAGACATAAAAATGAATGTTTATTTTAGAAGTGTACGAAATCGATGCAATCGCCTTTCTGGGCAAATTTACAGATTCAAATCTGTGTCGCGTACCTCACGCTGCGGCACGAAGCAATTCCTGAAATATCATTCCATGCCCGGAGAAATGGCGGCTTTTAGTTTAAACGAAATGGTAAAATTTCAATTGTGCCTTAGAGTCAAGTATTACTCACACTGAGAAATTCGAGGGATTGAGATTTGGGGAAAATTGAGAGGCTGGGAGACATTTCCTATGAACAAAAATAGTGGTAAACTTTTTCTGCTCCAGACTTGAGTGATGGTAGCATTAGCAAATTTTTTGAGCAAGAAATTAAACATGAGCTTCACAATGTCAATAATGTATGCCTCTGCATTGATGTAGCATTTTGATCTTAAACAATGAGAGGAGACTTCCATGATGAGTAGATGCTAGTTTAAACCATAAAAGAAGCTAGTTAACATGTGAAAAACTGTCCTAATTCATGAGTAGCTGCAGAAACATTCTTCTTAGTATTCTGCATGCAATTTCAATAATAATACATGATACTTTTAATAATCATGATAACAATAATGACTTGATCGTTTCACCTGCTTTGAGCCACTTCAACTGCGAACAACTTTTCAGCAGACAATTGAAGCAGGCTTCAACTCCTGCCTCTTTTCTGTTCGTTATAAAAAAACTTCCCACATACATTCTTTCTTGAATTTAAACCTTTGGGAGAATCTGCGTCTTTTGCACGGCCGAGGAAGACGTTCCGAAATCATGGTTGGCAATCCTCCACATTGTTCTCGAACTGGTTCCACACTTTTCTGCCATTTTCCTCAAGGACCTCTTCGCGATTCGCCTGCTATGCTCTCGAACAGCCTCAACAGGAGATGTGGTTCGTGTTGATCGAGGCCTTCCAATTCGAGGCCGATCTTCGAAGTCTCTTCGCATATTTAACCGTTTGACTGAGCACCAAACGGTTGATCTTATGACCTGGAAAAATTGCCGATTTTGGAGTAGGAGGATTCTGCACGTTGTATTTCAATTATCGTTCCACTTTTCAATGATAAATTTATGGTTATTGAAGTTGAGGAGGCTAAAATTCAATATTGATTGTGGATTTTTGTAAGGAATCTATGGATGGTAGAAAATAGTTATTTAATCATTTATCACTAATGTCGTCAATGACTACTGGTATGTTCATATTTTTGTGCCCCACCCTGAACCTTTCTTATTATAGCTATGGTTTTTCAATCACTTGATCGCGTTCAAACGAGCATCAGCTAACACTGCACATGAGAGCTCTCTGCTACATTGACACTTTAGAAATCATTCCCTTGTAGAATAATACACAGTTTACTATTTTTTTCATAACTGATAATTTTGATCAACCGACTGGTTAAATCTAGTGCGACTTTCCAGTCTTTGGTCATGAATTTCAGTAAGCGAAAAAACACTTTTAATGATGATACAAGTATTTTTTTCCTGAAAAGCTGTTTCACATAATTTTATTTAATAAGAACACTATTGGCTGTGTTCAGATGAAGAACACTTGACAACGGCGCGTGAGACCTTCCCACGTGTCTAGTTCGTGTGCTCAGTGGAACGCCACGCAGCATCTGGGTTCCACTCACAGCCGGAGATATACTCTTTCGTCTCCGCATTCAGACATAAGACAATGTTGTTCAGACGAACCAAACGCATAAACCTCTAACTAGAAACAAATTCAAAAATTCAGGCCGTGTTTATCCGGTTTTTACGTCAATAATTTAGAATCGCTTTAAATTTAGAAGCTGAAACCATCTCTCTACAGCGACATGCAAACGTTTTTTTTTCCAAAAAATATTCAGGAGGAAAATGCTCATTGTTAGGTTTGTGATATTTTTTTTTTAAGTTTTAACCACCGTATTTTTCCGTGAAGTTTCAGCAGCATATTTAATTTATTCTTCGCATTTACTCACAGATTCCTATTTTAACATAAGTTGAGGCTCAAAATGTTCTTACTAAATGTTTTCGAAATACGTCTCTAATTAGTTCTAAAAAAAAGACAGTCCAAATATTTTTCTCTTATTTCATCCATGTAAATACATGTTAACGATAGCCGTCTTGTATTTATGTATATGCCTGTGTGCCAGTCGATAATTTTAAGTGTCCTTGATTTGAATGCCCTAACCTATTCGAAATCAGCGTATGCTACGTTAGCCTGACGTATTCTAATCAAACATTTTGCATGTTATCCCATTGTATTTTAATCTAATATATTGTATCTTAACCTATCCATTTATAACGTAGCATATTCTACCTTACACTAACCTATACCAATCTAACCTAATCCTAAGTACCTAATCTAAAGTATCTTAGCCTATCCTAAACTGATTAATTAGATCATAACTTAACTTATCCTATCATAAAATATTCTAATGCAACCTAATCTATAACCTAACCATTATGATCATTACCCATTCAAAGCTAAACAAACTTGTTGTACGCTACACTTGTGGACCTGTGAAAGAACTCGAGGTTAATTTAACTTAGATAACCAACCCATCCCATCCTAACCTAATCCTATTATACTCTAATTTATCTTATTTGACTCATCCAAAGCTAAACAATCTTATCCAAACCTAACTATGTATTTTTTATTTCCTGACACCAGTTGACCCGTTAACGTCTAAAACCTGAGATTTTCATTAAGATGACATTGACTGCAAGTTTTACTGTTACGACAAAGTAAAATGTTAAAAAATTTTACCCAAGAAAACAACTCGAATGTTCAGCTGTGTATCTTTGGGTAATTGCATAAAATTACGAGAAACAATACTAGTGATTGTGTTAAACTATTGCATACCAGTGATTCGTTCTTTTTAATGCTTAATTGCTGATTGCAAAGTTTTAAATGATGTTATCAAATTTCAAATTATTTCACAGTTATAAATAAAATTTCATTTTGCTTTACTAAGTTGACGAATGTATTGCTCGTGTACAAAGAGAGTGGTTTTGAATTGGAAACGCAAAAATGAGGTTTTTTTTTCGTATAGACTCATCGGAAAATCAAAGTTGAAGTAAAAGTCCACAAAGCGTTTTAAGCTTCTAATTATTAACTCGTGGTTCCCAAAATAAAACATGAGCGCAAACGAAAACACTGAGACAAGTTGATGTTGTTTGAAAAAAGCAAATAACCTAAAAAATCTACTTGTAGATTGTAAATGACCAAAGTTAGTTTGGCGATTTAGCGGCTTCTCTTCATACGCATTCGAAGGTGTACAGCAATGCGGGTAAAAGAGCAAAGTTGCAACATAGAAATTTTAATATTGAGCTGAGTAGGTCAAAGAATTAAGTTCATGGTTATAATTCACACTTTTCTCTGTTATGGATGCCTTCGGTTTCCAACACACCTCAGGTAAAATGAGAGGAAATAAGTTACCTGAAGAGGAAGAAAATTTAACTTTTTTCATCCGTTCTTTCTTGAAGAAGGAAAAAAAATCGTTATTACAAGCAGCGAATGGTACCGGCCGTTGGCGACGGGAGAGCTATTTGCTGATTTGCTGCACGACCGTGTTCCTGCACCAGCGAAATAAAGTGCTTCTTTGTTTGTGCACTTTGCATCATGAATATTTTCATCGAATGGGTCGGAATAAAAGTTGAGTCAAAGTATCCGCGTTGAGCTCCTACAAAAAAACTTCATTAGTGTTAACCATGGTTTTTGTAGTGAGAGTATCAGTACACGTTCTGAGCAATAAAAGTAAAACTGTAGACAGATGACCAGAAGAGCAAATGGAGAACACGGTATCACCTTCGGCAGAAGCCTTATAACAGTAATTTGTTGCAATAATCATTATGCATGAGCTTTTCCCTTATCATAGAAACATTTTGAAACTTATACTGCAAAAGTTTTAACAATTACGATACAATAACTATAAAAATAAATACCAAGTGCAGCATCAACGAGTTGGTGGTAACTATCATTGAGATTGTACAAACTTTACTTTTTAAAGTTGCATCGAAGGGATGGGGAAGGAAAAAGTAAGTACATTTACCTATACTTATATTTACCAACTAAACGTACATCTAGCACAACTGTATGTATGGTATTTTCGTTCCAAAGAAATATACGCTACCCATCATACAACAATGAAAAGTGATGAACTAATATAGAAATATCTGTATCGCTTGTGATCAGAATATAATGCTTTAAAATCTTTGTAGTTGAGCATGAAGTCAGTCTTGTGTAATAAATAAGTGCTTCTTTGCAGCAGTAAACGACAGCAGCAAAGAAACACGAATTTCCCATTTAAATTTCAATCCCTTTAAGACTAGAAGATTTCAGAAAAAATGAGCTAATATGGTTGCGCTCCATCCTGGAGGCTCCAGCCGCTGTAATACGTTACTACAAAGAAACCGCGCGCATGCGTTAAGAATACAGTTGAGCAGTTCCGTGAGCGCAGCTCAGCACCTGAACGCCACCTAAAACTTGTGGCCGCAGGTACGGAGAGAGAGAGAGACATGTGCGCGAAATAAAGGAGAACACTCGTCTGACTCGATGCGATTATCAGAGAGGTTCTTCCAAACAAAGGCATGTAAGAATGCAATTAGGAAATAACTCCGAGATTGAAAGCTGAGTTCTCGCACTCAAAGCCATGCAGACCATCGTGTCCGAGCTTATTCAGGTTTCAAATCGTCTGTGACGTGCCAATAATAATTTACAAAAATCTACAAAGTCTTACCCTCGTGCACAATGACCAGAGGAAACGATGATCGAATTATTTTGCAAAAAAGAACGAAGACGAGTGCTGCATTTGATCACATGAATCCGATGCCACCAGGGAAATTCAACCTAGTTCTGATAAGGCACAACCTTCTATTTTCTATTGATTCTGGTAAAATTCATCTCCTTCATCGTTTAATGAACTATGCAATGTAAAGTCAACTTTTCAAGATGTTCTCTAGTTGTTTGTGAAATAATGAAAAAATCAGCATCTTAATATTAGAATGGTTAGGATGTTCGAAAACAAGTGGAAGTAAATTCGTAGGTCTGATAGAGTGCTCAAGTTAGTAACCTGCCCTAAATCAAGTTAGAGAATCACGGCAAAGTGTTACATTGAAAGGCCTTAAGACAGAAATTAATAAGGAAAATTAACTAATTTGAGAGTGTTCCAGGAAGGGGATTCGAAGTTTTTGTGAAAAATTTTGCACAAAATCTTCCGCAAAGAATGTTGCAACAGTTAATCGGAGCTTCATTGCCAAGTATGAATGATATTCATGAACGAAATGAATGTTATGAATAGCAAAACTAAGGTGATCATTTTCTACAATTCCAAAGCTAAAAAAAATCTTAACACGACATTTTATTATATAAATCAATATTCCATACCTTTCTTCTTCCTAACTGTAGACTTGACTGAGGGAATGGTGATGTTTCTCTGATTAATGGTACTCAGTTCCTTGGTGAACCATTTTCATTTCGGTAACGAATTTCAGGAGGAGATTGTAATGTTTACTTAAACTTTTCTTGATGATCTTGAGGGATACCTATACTTTGTTCTCATATTTGTCTTCATTCCCCTTGTAATTAAGTGGTTCTGAGTCTTCATTCACACAGCATCTGAGTGCTACGAAGTTTTTTATCTTAAAATATTCGGATGTTTTGTGGGATTAGCCACTCCCATGAATATTTGCTGCAGTATTACGCATCTTCCCTTTCAATGGCTACAGTCAAAGCTACGCGAACACTCGGATTTTGTGTAGGTTTTATGATTATATTAACCTCCTTGTGAAGCTGAATGACATTTAACACGGATTAATTGGCAGTTCTCTTTTCTTATCTATGCTTCACAGCATTTTAACTCAGAATACTTGTGAAACATGATACAAATATTGAGTTCTCTGCGGCCATAGAGCCATCGCTCAGTACTATAACAGACCTGACTGAAGTAACCATTTTTCTCAGCTTGAGAATTACTGATTTCAAATCATTATCATACCTAATTTTCCCTTTGACGTTTTACGTTCTTCAATTACAGGATTTTTTCCATTTCTGAAACCCATTTTCCTACAAAACATGAGTTCTCATAGATGAAATTGATTGTTAACGAACGGAATAAATTTAACGTTGTGGTAGTGAATAAATGTTAAGTAATGGAAAATTTCATGTTCTACCAACTACTTTCGAGTGATATTGAACCTGAGATAAGAATGGTGCTCAAATTCTCGTTTAAGAGGCCGTGACAGAGCATTGGTCTTTTGATTGCACTCTTTTGATCAATATATCAAAATCTTTTTTGATCAATACTACAACGTGAAATATATAAAAATATGCTGAATCCTTTACAGCATTGGACAAAGTATATTTTCAAAGTATTTCTATAATCTCTAGAAACACAACTTCATTAATATTAAGTTATAAGATATTTTTGGAACCTTTATGAAATGTTCATGGATGCCGTGGGTTGGAAAAACATTTGGACATAAAACCTTTATTTTGAAGTATTTATTGAAGATACATCACTGTGAGAGCTACACAAAGTATACGGTGGATACCAACAAACGTAATTAAGGAACAAAAATGCGATATTTGCTTTGTGCATGAAATTTATTTACGTCCCTGCAAAACATGTAATGATGAGAGTTTTCGGACATTGAAGAAAATTAATTTTTTTTTGTTTAATTGCAGCCCCTCCATTTGCAATTGTAGCTTTTAGCTGAAGTTCCTGAAAGTTATTCCTAAATCCTAGCAAGATTTGAGTGGAATCTGAGCACATTCTTCCTTGTCATACTCCTTCTATTCATTACTCATTGAGGTTTATAGGTTGCCATGTGTGGATCTGACTTTTGAGTTTTCTTCATGTTTTCACCGGATTTAAATTTAGTTTCAACTAGATCATGTCAGAACCTTGACACAATTGGTTCACTAGTTATGATCTTGACGTGAATCATTAAGCATTTATTTTGTTGAAACAACTATTCAAATTCGAGATTCAGTTTTTCAACAGATTTTGGTAGATTAGCTTTTAAAAGCTGATGATATTGAACTCTTCTCTTAGTTCCTGCAATTACAGTATTTCCAATTTTCCTTTACCATATGTATAATGCAGAGCAACCTCATACCAATATGCTCCTGCATCTAATGTTCCACATTCGTTGTGGTGTCTTCCGGTTGAAGATTGTTCCACTCTTTTCTTCAAAATTGAATGACATCATTATAGCCATTAAGCATTCTCTTACTTGCATCAGCCCAAAATCTTGTTTTAAAAATTAAAATCACGCTCCTAATTTGCGTCTGTGGGCTGAATTTTTTTTACTTTGAATGGTATTTCTTCAGTGATCGGGTGTTGCAAGGAAATCATGATTTAAGTTCTTTTCGCCGGCGCTTCGTGACAAGCTTCTAACATAAAACTGCTGCTCGGATTTTCTTACAAGCTTTCAAAACCTACAATTTACATTTTCACAGAAGTTTCTCGTACATTTTGCCTACGAAAATCCGATAGATTACTTATTTAAAACTTGCTTCAGAAAAGGACCAAATCATTTTTTCACTTTCCAATTATTGAACTATTCATCACTTTCTTGTTTAAAGAAATATATTTTCGATACCCAGTGAAGCACGCCGTCAATGTTTGCTTTTATTTCTGTGTAAGATTCACGGTTCAAATTCTTTTGAACCTGTAATTAAATGAATTTTTTGAACTGTCCAAAATCTTGTTTCACCTTACTGTATATAACCACACACGTAAGCGCGTGAGTTTAGTGCACTAAAGGCGTCTTCTCGAACCCCGCATAGGACGGGTGCTCCATAAAATAAGCTTTATGATAAGGACGCTTATAAACATCGGAGTCCGCTTGGTGGAGCCATTTTCACAGAATGGCATTAGGTAATGACACTGATCCCATGTAAAGCAACAGTATCGGCTGAACTTGTCAGATCGCAGCGTCTGCCTTTAGTTCCGAAGCAACCACGTCAACAGAACAGTTTTGGCGGTGCCGGTAGGCTTGCTGGTGGCGTTACACAAGACCGACAGGAGCTTGGACGGGTTCCAGGCGTGACGCAAGCCAGGGAGGGGCGCTCGAGCAGCACCTTTAAAGGGCGAAGCTCCTCACTGCCGAGGTGATGAGGGGCTGCGGGCGAGGGAGGTGCTCCGAGGCGCTGCAGGTGAACTCGTAGTAAGAAGTTGTAAGGACTACTGAAAATGCTCGCCGCCACAGGTGAAGCAAATGCCGAGAGTCCGGGTTATGGACAGTTGGGGTTAGCTAAGATAGGAGTCTTGAGAGGCGCTGCTGAAGCAGCACGGAACGATTACTGCAAGTTGTCCATTGCGTAGTTCAAGTTACTGCGATAGTTGAGACGGCAGTATGCATGGTGTACGAAATAAATAGGACTGCCTAGGGGGTTCATGCATATAAAATAATTAACAAACGATTGAACCGTCGCGTCATTGATTGACGCATTTAACATGAGGAGGAAACAAACTCTGCAAATGAGAAACAATTGAGAATCGCATCAGTAGCTATTTCAATAAAAAGCCTTGCATGTTACGAGCCCCAAAAGTGGTTTCACAATCATACTTATACATTGCCCAGAAGAAAATGTATTTTCTTCTTCGATAGCTATTATTCAGGCCCAAAAATTATCATTCACGTTAAAACTCATTTTTTTCTATAGAAGACAGAGGCTTGGAGTATTCTTTTGTCGTTTAGAGCCGAAGCTAATAGGCAATTCATTTTCATTTCAATAATTATAAATAAAGATCCGTGCTGGTCGAATACACTAGAAAAATGTGTCGCATTGAAAATACGACGAAAATTAAATTACTACTCTGTGAACTTCTTGATTTTAAGAAATTCGCTACCCAAGTTAATTTAGGTATTCTCGACCTCAGTATTTCCACATTAAGGTCCAGTGGGATTTTTCTATATTAAAGCAAATTTTTGCTACGATTAGGATATCATAAATTGAGTGTCATTGAGAGAAATGTATAATTAAGTATCATTAAGATATCATTAAGAGTTAAAAACGAGCACACTTGCTCTTTTACTTTTCACACAGTGCTAGAGTGCGAAATTTGAACCCACAGACAAGATAAGAATGGTTGTAGCAAACGGTGTCGAGTGATATTCCAGTACGAGCTGAATATGAGTCACTCAATTTAGAAAAAAATTGCACAAAAGAGTAGTACAAAGGAACACAAAGGGTAGTACAAGAGTAGTACCAGGGGTAGTAGAAGGCGAGTATAGTATGATATAGAAATGGACATTCTTTGATGACAGGAAAAGATGATTAGTAATACTTGGATGACCATCTAATTTTTCACACCATGTTGGCGATGCTATTCGGTGAATGATGACTAGTGGAATCACATATCTATCGCAAAACGGAACGCGACTTCTGACTTTTGATAATGCTTACTCAATTACGAATAGAGTTTTTTCCTTCCACACTTCGCTTGCATTCCGTGTTAACCCTCGCACTGTAGAAAACGAGGAATGTCAATCCAGGAATGGTCAAGGCGATTTTTAACGTATTTACGGTGTTAGCAGCATAACATATTTGGGGAGCTGGTTTCCGATTCGGATAATGCTGAATAGAAACAAATTTACAGCCTAAGCTGCCTTGAAATTCATTCTTACTAATTTCAACCCTTATTTCTGGTTCGGGTATTGTTTTCGGTATCGTAAAGCCGTTTGCGAGTATCATCATTAAAACTGTTAAAATATTTTCAGGTTTCTATTAATTGACCTCCCAATCTTCTTTGTTTAAGGAAAATGAGTTCAGTGCAGTTGGAGACGTCGCTAGTAGCAGAGGTTGCTGAGTTCTGGAATTATTTTGGTTGCTTAACATTGAATTCTCTCTATTTTGTTGATATCTATACTTAGGGCTGGGAACCAGAGTTGCACTGCGTATTTTAGAAATGGTCGAACTAGTGCCACATAGTGATGTTCATTGACTTTTACTCTTATTTTATTGCCTAGTAGCGCAGATTTCAGCTGGCATTCTTAACGCTTTTTCTACTTGTTTAGCATGTTTGAGATCTTAGGTGGTGGTTATGCCGAGATCTCTTTGTTGGCCAACTGCTTCAATTGGAGTATCATTCATGATGTGTAGGAAAAGCCGGTTTTTGCTTCTGATTTGCATTACTGCTCCTTTTCCGATGCAAAAATTTGACTGTCAGATTTCGGCAAATTTTAGAAGACAATCAAGGTCTGCTTTAAAAGGTGTTTCTATCTCGTTCTGATGGTTATTGGTCTAGGAAAATCATCTAAGTACTACTCGCAACCACAAATCCAGAGTAAAAGTTAATTGCCTCCGCAAAGTGGAGTGTGGAGGGGGTTATTCAATATTCATTTTCATTACAATTAAATAATGGTGACAGGAACGTTGTTTCGCTACGAATGATAAATTGAACGCTTACATCAAAACTTGAAAAAGAAATAACCCAGGCTTGTGAATAACGATGACCCAAATGTTTACTTGAGTGCGGATGCTCGCATTTCTCGAGCTGCTGTCTGAAAGAAGCTAAACCTGAAGTATGCGATTTGGTAAATCGTCCCAACCCTTCAACATGTTTTCTACGAACGCACTTTAGACATTGGTGCTTTTATGTGCGTTGTATTTCAAATTAAAAACAAGTAATCAAAACACTCGGTAAGTGAATCATAATAAAAAATCTTAAATGCGAATAATATGGCAGAAAAACGTATAATAAAGGTAATAGATGGACTTAACAAGTAATTTTATTAAAAAACAGTTCTTAAATAATTCTGAAAAAGTTTCATCCACTTCTTCAAGTACGTATTTCATGTGTGACATCCTAACCCACATGGAATGCAATTGGCCTTTGACCATAGTGCGGTCGAGGCTCAACTTCTCCTTGCTGAGTATACGAGTATCGTCCTGGAAGACATGTTCGTTTGGTATAAAGATGCTCCTAGCTTACTGATATGATCTTCTAAATAGGTGTCGAAACCGAGTGGAACACGCAATTAATGTGCAATAAGAAGGAGATTCTCTCTTTGGCTTCATGTTTTTAAGCTCATTTCGCCTACATGCAGAAACTCAGATGCCGAGACTTCGAGCGCGCATTATCCAATGCTTGGGAAAGGGGCTAATAATTCAGTATGATGTTGAACGTTTTCTGCTAGTCCTCCATAGCCTACTTTATAGCGTACGATAATTCCTAAAGTCATTCCATGTCTTTGATTGGTTTTAATATTCTTCATTGAATGACTTTATTAAAGCACATAATTTGTGGAACTTGAGTGAATAATTAAATATTGTCTGTAGTGCTAAATTTTAAATTTTTGTATAATATGGTTACAGAAAACGTTTGGGTAAGCCGACGCTTTTTCGAACTACTCTTTACGCACCAATAGAACAACGAAGTTCTTTACACTCATCAAGATGCTTTCACGAATTTACCTGTTTTCGTTCTAAAACGTTAATAAAGATACTAGCAGTGGACGAAAATACAGCAATGAAGCTGAATTTTCTTAAAGGAAATAGAGATCCTACTTGAGGATGCATAAAATTTTTACTCACTGGAAATGAAATGAAGTATGTATGGGCTTTAAAGGTGTAATGGCTACGATGAAATATCTGAAATAACTTTCATCAATATGCTCAGGTCAACAATGTCAGGAAAAGTGTCGGTTAACTGCAACACACAGCGGTAGTTTCCACTAGATGAGCTAGTTAACAGTTACACAATAGCGTTAATTGACTGTCGCAATAAGTTAAGAGTAACACAAATACCACATGTAACGGTCAGAGTTAATTAACACAACAGCCGTACTTTACTTCAGTAAGACTCATGCAGCCGTGGCTGAGTTTCATTATTACCCAGTTATTACCCAGCCCTAAATGTATATTTCCAAACTATTGTTGTCTTCGACTTACTCATGTTGCTTTTTTTGTCAGTGAATTAAATGAAACGAAATGACGTTCACCAGATATTCCTTAGTTTATTTATTAATTCTCTATGGTGCGAATTCAGTCATTGTTAAATGGGGCTCAAAATTAATTATCGCTTGATCCAAACGGTTTTTCCCAACGGTCTGAGAATAGACCGATCCTAGAGCAAAAGGCTTCTAGATTTTTTTACAGCCCATGAATCTTCTACGCTAAAATCTATTTTGAAGCTTCAGACTCACGTTCATTACGCCTCGTGATTATTAATTACTAAAAGCATCCACTTTAACCCCAGAGATGCGCTATTTTCAGCTAACTCCAACGCCGAAATAAGAAAGCAGCCCCCAGGAAATGGAGGGCCGGCAAATTAATTTAGCGGAGAAGCAGTTTATGCTCCGAGGCATCGATTACAGAAGCAGAGCTCGCGGAGCGGCCGCTTCGACTGCGTGCGAGAGGCGGACACAAGACTGGCGGAGACAAAGAGTGTTGAGTTCCCACCAAATGCGACGAATTAGAAAGAGATTGAAGGAAAACTAGCTTCTTATAGAAAAAGTTTTTTCCCTCATTGTAGGAATTCAAATTTGGCCACGTTGCAAGGAATATTTTCCTAATGCCCCATATACAATTTAATGAGGTTGTATAATTGTCGTGGAAACGTTTCCTACACCTCGTGCATACTAAGCAATCCTGACTAGTGAAAGAGGCTAAATGAAGGAATAACAGATATGTAGAAATTCAGTTTAAAAAGTGTGAAATTGGTGCATTAAAAATTGCTCACTAATTTAGCTCGGTTTTCATTTCTCCTACTAGAACTAATTCATCAATTCTTGTTATCAAAAAAAAACGTAGGTAATGATTGTTTAGAGAGCCCGAACATTTCAATATACTCCAAAAATATTGTTCGCTGGGGTGTATGTTTGGGATTGACCTTGGATCTTGATAGAACATTGTCGACAAAAACTGTAGAAAGTTAATCACTTCATTAATACAACTTCTACGTATATCTTTGAAGTCTTGTCTTTGCAGAATCCCTAACATCATATCACTGTTTATTCGACATCCGTTGTAAGTTTTGCTCTCTATATTCGTGGTATGGCTGCAGCAATTGTTGTCTATGACTGAAGAAAATGAAAGAATACATACACCAGAGTTAAATATAGCAAAAAGAGGAATGAGCTAATATTAGCGTAACTGAGAAAAATCAAATTAGTACATCATTTTCCACAAACTGTGGTGTAATGAAACTACACAACTAATGGAATCCAACTTCGTTCTAATGAGTAAAAAAACACAACTAAGACGTGCTCGGTTTTTCAGGTAACTTTTTGCTTTCCATACCTTTTTTGAGGAGGTGAAGTTGCTGCCAAACTTTGGGTACAAGTTGGATTTGTTTTCAATTTGAAAGGTAGATAAATTAAGTACCAAGGTTAATAATGGTATTCTTCACGGTGAGTAATAACTAAACATCAAATAAAGTAAGAAGATATTTTAAAAAGTGGCTATGGGTGAAGGAGTAAAAAATTATCTTCTCGCATTCACGAAAATGTTTGCTAAAAGCAAAAGAACGCATGTGTGCACTAAGGTTAACAATGCCCCTTGAGCTTTTTGAATGAGCCTCAAAACAGCGTGCGATATTCTCTCTCGTTCGAACTATTGTCATCTCAACAGTTGCGTGAGTCGATGACTAGTGCAGCTTTAGGCGCACAGCCGCTGCTTTAGGCACCCTGCATTAACTTTCATGATGTCAGCCTACCTATATTTGGCCAGAGCGCAATGTGCTTATTTGGTGGCAGGAAATTGCGCTCTAACACTAAGCTGTTGACGGCGCTGCCATTTGAGCTGTTGCGAGGGTATGCGAGCGAGACTTTGCTGAGATGTGAGTCGTAATGTGACATGCACTTGTCTCACTCAACAACGATAAACTCTGGCTGACAGACATATACGTTTGTGTCACACTAGCAGCGCTGAAATTTGGCAAATGAAATTATTCATTATTATCCGTATTTGTGCGACAGCCAATTGCTGCTGTGAAAGTGTGATGTAGGAAGCATGTGGAGTCACTCTCGCAGTTCTCATTTCATTCAATGGGGAAGAACGGTTATTGTATATAAGTATATTTGACTGTGTATATATGTTGAGAGACTACAACGTAGAAAATATCTGCTCTTTCTGTTTGTCTCTTCACCTTTCGTGTTGGAGTGCAACGAATACACAGATTATTGTTATTCCACCTCTGAGACCGTGCAAAGAAAAACATTTTCTACTGTGCACAGTAAGTGTATGCACTATTGCAGTCACGACCCTATGAAAATGGAAACACCGAGTTTCAATAATATAGGAGGCATAGCATTTGTATTAAGTGAGAATGTGAACCACTCTTACAGTTGTGAGACAGTTTAGAAGACTACATTAGCTGTTGTATGGTTTGATGCATTTAACGTAGAAAATTTGAGTTCGCTCAGCCTGATACGATGAGTAAACAGTTTTCCAGAGTAACTCGTAGTCTTAGAAACTTAATGAAGAGAAGGATAATATTGGCTCAGGGTAATTTATTCTCCAAATGTCAACTGTTGTGCGAGCAAGCAGAACGTGAATGTCAGCTCCGGGGCCTGTGAGACGAGCGTTTACCGCTGTCAGCTTTAGCTGCGAACGCTGGAGCTCAGCTCGCCAGAAGACTAAAAATTTTATTCGCTGCTGCAAAATCAAGGATGCAAAAAGTACATCCAGTTTGATTATTATAGAATGATTAGCTTAAAGACAGGTGCTAAAAGTTTAAAATGAATTTTCTCTCACTATTTGGAGGCTGAAACTTGACTTATGCAATTAGACGGACTGAAAGTGAGTTTTTAAACAAGACACTCTCAGGTAAAGAGATGATGCAATTCTATATGCAGGAAACGGCCTTTAAAATTGAGTACAGAGTCTGAACTTAGGGATGTATTCAAGCAGAGAAAATGAATTGAAATCTCAAGCAGGGTTAGATCCCATGTTCATCCTAATGTCACCGTCAATTCCGAGGCAGTAAAGAATCTCAAGCTTACGACAAACCCAAGACCTTACATGGATGAGCCAAGAGCATTTTAGTACACAACACAATCATACACTATAGACCAGTACTCAAATAAGTTTTAGTCTAACAAGTATTCAGTATTACAGAATTATAGACTTGTTACTTGGCGGAGAAACTCGTCTAAAACAATGATTGCTGCTGAAGTGAGGAAACTGCTCAATAGAACTAATTTATAAGGTCTGCCATGCCAATTATGTGTGTGATAGGGATATACCTAAACTGTGATATCTTGCCAGCAACTATCTAAAGTTAACATTTGCTCTCACTGCCTCACGAAATATTGCAGTGAGCGAAAGAGTTCATAACTACACAAGACTCAAGCAAAGAACTCCGACCGTCCACAGAACAGGTCAGACGCCACCCAGCCCTCTTGCCTTGTCTCACAGCCTCTGCAATACCCAACTCTTATTAGGAATTTACTTATAATAAATACTACTATGTGGGTATAATGAAATTTATCTAGTAAAGTAAATAAGTTTCTTGTACGAGAAAGACCTAGATGAACAGTCGCATTGGAGATGTAAAATACAAATTCAATAAGAAGTGATCGCTAACTTAGCAATCCCTCAAAAGACTATTCAGTCCTGGAAATGTGATAGACGCGCTTCCGACGAATTCCAGCCGAACATCATCACCATCGATCACCGTACATCTGACGTAAGTTGTGAGTGGCGTATTGAGTAGAGATAGATCGAGTACAGTTCGTCCTTAAGCTGAGAATCCTCCGCCCTTTAAATTATTTTGCGTTAGTCCTTGGGATGAACACACTTTTTAATTTGGGCGACATGTTCAAGTGTTCAAGCAGGATTATAACAATTATCAGAGAGTGAATCATATCGTAGAGCCTCTTCCAATATGCAGTATTTCGTTACATTGTTTACAAATGTGGCGTTTAGTCAAAAAGTTCAACATATCGCACAAATGTAAAAAATTACACCAAATGAAAGTGAATTTAATTCAAGATAAATATCTTTCAGTGCACTGTAATAATACTCCTTGTACACTGAATCGTAAATGTATTTGGAACCTAATGTAAAAACACACTTTGAAATATTTACTCATAATTCAAAGTCTACAGTTTGATCACCATTTGAAAAAACCCTAAATATTTCAATATTTTATTGCATACTTGTCTTTGAACGGATAGAATACCTGTACTCATACAGCATGCAGAGACATGCAATGAAAACTATTCCATTTACAAAATAGTTGTCGTGAACACGCACGTCGAGTGTAAATGTTGCTGAGATGTTACGTCCACTGTTTCCCCGCTAACGCATGAAATTTGTTTGAGTTTTAAATTGCACTGCACGTGAAATCATACAGAAATGACAAGGAATTCTATCATAAACTGAAGTCTCTTGGAGAGTTCTCGGGACGGTACTCCGCCCTCGGCCCCTAAACACATGCAAGTTAGCGATGAAATAAGAACGCCAGTTAGAACTTGTTCAGTCCACTAAAACCTGATCATCATGACTACGCTAAGAAACATTAGGTGTTACAAACATAATACATGAGTACGTTTAGATTGGGAGGATATATTTCAACAAAAAGGCTTTAAAAATGCGCTACCAAAAGTTCTTTCTAAATCTAAAACCAAAAGTCCTTTCAACAAATCTCGTCAATTGCAGTTCCTATTTTTTACGTTTTACTTATCATCTTACTATTACTATTAATTTTCTTTTCAATTTATGTGTTTTTCCAACGCAGTTACCCCAAAATTACGTCAGAACGCAGTGTCTCTATACACCTTGGTCTTGCTTGGCACGGCGCGGCAATGACAAGCAGTACAATACCTCTAAGCAACGGCGACCTTCATCATCGCTGAGGACCGTTTTGATGCAGTTGCTGCTGCCCAGCGCAGAGCAAACGAGGTCTTTAAGGATGGCTTATTGCTTGCGAGATGTTATTTCCATTGAGAAAGAGCCTCTTATATGAAGTCGAAACAATATCAAATTCAGCTTCCGGTAGAGAATGCTTCCACAAGTGTTTTTGCTATAGGAGCTACTTTAAAAATACTATGTAAATATCTGCATCAGCCCCATTATGCAGATGTTTAGCTGTTTTTCAAAAATGAAAGTAGGTGAGCAGTAAGTGAGGCTCCAAAGTTCTGCTTCAGTTCCGCCGTAGTGCCTTAACGACTCTTGTATTTGCAAAGATTCTTAGTCGGCTAAACTGTGCTGAACTCGCGCCCGAGCTCGATGTGTCGGCAAACAATGCTATCGCAGCTACTGAGTCGACAAGGATTGTGCTTCAAGAGGGTGATAGTGACAACTGATGATGAATCATATTTTGTGTGCCTAAGAATAGAACAAAAAAGTACATTGCTTACATTACCTTCACGGCGTTTTAAAAAGAGGTCGTCATTATTTTCGTCTTATGTTTGGGGAAATTTGCTGTAGAGGTATTGTATTTCAAGCTTAAGCAGAATCTATATTTATATGCATTGATACATTATTTGTATAGTTGAAAGTCAAAGCGCAATTGATACCATAAAAATGGTGATATACACCTTCATATTTATTCAATATAGAAGTTTGAAGTAGTTGAATTCGAGTCAAATTTTTCTCGCCGACCGCTGCATCTCTTAGCTGTTGGGTAATAAACCATGCTTGTAAACTGGGCTGGACAGGTTGTGGTTGGTCTACTGTACTTCTACCTTCTTCCTCATCATACTGGAGACATCTCTCGACTACATGAAAGACCACGGTTCCTTCAACCATTCATGGACTCAATCTCAGTCCTTCACATTATATGCTGGTTGTCAGTTTACGCCCATTAAATTTTGTTGATGCTCCAACTCTATCTTACTTCTTTCTTATTAAATCTATAATTCAACAATCTGAATATCGGTCTTGCTTTGCGCCCTTCATCTTCTTATGAAATCGTTTTCCTTCCAACAAGAGTTCGTTTATTCAATTTCCACGTTTGCCCAAACTCCCTCAAGGCTGCAATTTACTCTCTCTAGCAACTTACCAAACTCTTTTTGTGCATCGCTTCGATCACCGCTTAGACAAATAATAATGAGTAAACTACTAGAATACTTTTTACTGCTGACGCATTCCAGTTAAGCTCTAGGTCTCCGATACCATTTGTTCAATACTTTGCAACCTACCTTCCTCTCCTAGGGATATACTATGAAGATTGATAAATGCATCATTTCTAAAATTTTTAATGCAGGCAATAAAATAAAACATAATCTGATCAAATGAAGTGTAAGGAATTAAAGTTTAAATCTTTCAGCACCATGAGATACGTGTTGTAGCTAAAGATAACTTTACACCTCACAGTGCACATCAGAATCACTTAACGTGTTGATAACGAATAGCTTCTGTTGGGCAGACTATGCTGTTGCTGAATGCTTCAAATCCAGAAATTCTAAACATCTAAATATGCAGTCTAATTCGCAACATACTTTATAGTTGCAAATATCATCACCCATTTTAACACATTGTCATAATACATTTTTCAGTCATATTATGCTCCAACAGACAAGAGAGAGTAACAGAAAATATCATTTATTGAGTTGACTCAAGGAATCTACGTAAGATTTTGATAAATTCTCCCAAGTTTTGGTGCTCGGATAAAAAAATGGCCAATGATAGAATAATGCATCACGAGCTCAGTGATAAGCAATTTCTACTCCTCTTAGCAAGGCTGAACTGAGATATTATCCGGTATGAGTTTGATATCATTTTAAAATGTTTATGTTTTTCTCTTGTTTGTACTCTGACGCTAGTACTCAATATCTTATCTACAGTCGTTCTGTACCCTAATTTGGCCTTGTATGGCAAGCTTATCTTCAAATGTTATTTTGCTTTTAAACATCATATTACGATACGTTCTGTTCCAACAGATCTAAGACTTGCAAGGCAAATGATTGTAAAATCAGGTGAAATTCCATAGAGTATGAAATTCTTTTAGTAAACTGAATTGTTCACGTCTCCTGCACGAACTAAATTCCATTCGAGAAAATACAGCGATAACTTCCTCAGTACCAAGGGAGTGAAAGACAGCATGCAAGGTCACTGTCAAAACCGTCTTCCAGGCCACGCTCTTCGTAAACACCGACGAGGTGTTCTCGAAAAATTCAATGACTCGCCTTGTTGCAATCCACGCATACATGATAAGGATACGAGCTTGCAAGCGGATCGACAAGACACTGGCAAGGCATTGATTGGCTGATGTGGGGTCACGGTGTTCCTGGAAGCATCTGCGTCACTTGCACTCCCACATTCTCAATTTTGCGTCGGAAACTAAGCGCAAATATCGTTAGTGGCTCCAGACTCAAAGAAAGTATAGGGTACCAAGTTCTTAAAAACTTCACTATATGTACAAAATCGACAAAATGAGCCGAATCAAGAGTCATGAAATTCGGGTTGTCTATTTTTATGAAACGTCGAAGTTTTAAGACGGCCGTAATGTTACACAGCATCGAGATCTTACGTAACCCATGACATTAAATAGACTCTAATCGCCTTGACTATACTAGGAAGCATGGTGACATCCCCTCCTCCCAGATTTCACAAAGTGAACACTCTTGATACTCCAGCATAGCTAGCATTCCAGTTTTATTACCGCTGAGCTGGAGTTTAATTTCGAATTCCACGAGAATCTCCTTCACCAAGCAGAGAATGACTTAACGACCATCTAACAAAACCCACAACTTCTCCTTTACTACTGGATGAAGTTGAAGCGAAAGGGTCGCCCGTTTTTTGCGCAAAAGATTCACTGCGGACCCGTGATCGAGGTGAAAGACACTTGAAGAGTGTTTTTAGCAGAAGCGTCTCATGATGGCAGTTACATGACACTTGTGCAAGGAATATCATTTGAACTTGTAGAAAAGGTCTAACAGTTTCAGTCTTTCAGTCTCTTTGCCTTCTGGTACATTCTAACATGCACTCTAAATTCCTAGATAAGTCTTTATCTTTTCCTGTAGGGAACAACTCAGCTGCAAGATTCACATGAGCTCAACTTCATTGTTGCTTCCAGATTTATTGTTATCCACAAACAATTTTTTAATTGTTTGGCAAAGCACAGAAAGACAGCATGTCAAAACTGGAAGCCAAATTTAACTCGGTATGTTAAAGAATATTGCACGCTACGATTTGTAAATTTATTTAAAGCTTTCGTGCTAACGCATCACGAGTTCGTGCTGGTGAAGGTTTGCCGGACTTTCTGCCGATGCCGATGTCAAATCGCTGAGTCAGCCCACGTTTACACTGCTGCAGCATTACTTTTTTTGGCCACGCAGTTAGTGACAGGGCGTCCAGCGAACACACGTGGAATGGCAAAGCTATGAATCCGAATCCTAGATGGACGGACTTAATTAAAAACAAAAAACAAACAGTTTTGCGTGAAAATTAAATGCTTGATACACAGTAAATGTGCGTCTTACGTTTAAGAATTTATGAGAGTCAAAATACTTAAATTTTACCATGAAATAGTTAAGACGTTGTCACTTTGAGTTTTTGATTTCTCAAATTTTTATTTACGGTGCCGATCAAGAACAATACTTTTCAACAGAATTCAGGCAATTCAAAATGACCTTCACACATTTTGAAATAGATGTTAGTATAAATAAAACTGAAACATTCGACCTGAATTTACTTTAGAATTTTTTTCTCCATCACTGCATCAATTTCAGCTCATTTATTAAAAATCATTTTGATGATGATGATGGTAAAATATGATAAAAATACATCCCTAACCCTTAAAAATCGCAACTAAAAATCTTAGAACTTCCCCCAGGAGTGTGGATCCGTAAGAGGAGATAACAGTGTCCATAAATGTTCATTAAAGCGCTAACATTATTTCCCTTCGAACTCATAACCTCCTAAAGCGGACGTAGCCGCTCATCGTATATTGTGAAACGGTGGGGAAAAGGTTGAAAACTGCTTCCGAGCGCTCATTTCATGAATTGATATCCACATTTTGGAGTATTAAAGGCATTACGACTTCTGCAGCAGCGTAACAATGAACTGCAGTCACGTTCGTTGTCTGAGTGAAATTAGATTCGTTAGTGACTTTCAATGCTGAGGTGATTTTCTACACCCTAGAGATTTCCATTGGAATGGGGAATTCAGATACCCAGGTGACATTGAATGAAAGTTTTGAGGACTTCATATCAGCAGCGTTTTGAATACAGTGATGATTTTAAAGCAATTACATTTATAATATAAAAATGTAAGAAAATGCTCTCCCAACAGTATCCTTGTGAGAAGCGTAGCAACTAGCATTACTGCCTCGAAAACCCAGCAAGAAACACGAAACGGATGAAATTTGACAGATATCAAGTTACCTAGAAATTGGGATGGCAACAAATGTATTTCTGTAATTGAACACATATTTGAATGTAGAGAAGTATTTCAATTCCATCTTGAACAAATAAAAAAATACAAGGGTAGATACATGATCAAGCGTCTAAGAACCGATGCACTCAAGTACGCAAATATCGATGTAAAATTGTAAAATGAAGTAACCTACACATACAGTACATATAATTGCATTGGGCTAAGCAGGTTGTAGACCCTTGAGTTTTCCTTGTATCTAAGAAGTTTGTCATGCGGGGTGTGATTATTACTACAAATTGAAATCTTATCCAATGGATAGTGCACAGTTAGCATGTTTGTAGAAAGTAGAAAATACATTTCTTTTTAAATAGGATGATAAAAATGTACATATCGAAATAAAAGTAGCAAATAAAAGCCTAAAAATTTTCGGCGGCAAATTTACCCCTTATAGAGAATTTAGTATTGCTTTTAGATGAGAAAATTCTCACGAGAAAAGTGGCGTTGAACGCCTTTAGATGTAAGTACGTAGAAAAAATCAGTCGCACAGTCAATCGGCTTCAAAAGTCTGTCTGTGCCTATCCGGCAGGGTAAATATTAGCTTCGCCAATTATGACCCGAAGAAACTAATGCACTTGAATATAAGCATATATTAAATTAACGCTGATGAAAAGATTGGTATGGTCTCACACCACGCTCTACGACAGGAATTAGGCGCTGCTAACTTCCTCATTCCCGAAACCATGTTTTATCGGATTAAATTTTTTGTTGGTTGTGAGGTTGAGGAAAACTAAAACTGTTGCAACTTCATGTTCTTTTACTGTAAATTTAATTTTCATGAAAGAAGTTTATGATGAAAATATTTTTGTAAAGACTAAATTGCTGAGTATTATGACACATTCCACTGAAAAACACCGCAATGTCGTCCATTTTTTTCGACGGAAAGAGGCATCAGATTAGCTACTATTTGGTTTTATTTTCCGCTTTCCAGGATAGAAAATTCTAAGCTCAAATTCAAGTTACAGCTATCTTTTCTTCATCACTGAAGCATAAGTTATTCATAACAATACAAGAATACAAATCTGAAAAAATTTCGGCTACCGTTAGTGCTAGTAGGCACTAACAGTAGCCCCATTTAAAAGCCGTCTATTTGCATAAATAATGCTGTTGAACAAGAAATGAACTTGAGATAGCGATAGCATCATGAATTTTTTAATCATCCTCCTATCATACCATGAAACCATACATATCGTAACCATTTTTGTGCTGCTTAGAGACTAGTTTTGGAATCATGTCAGCACTCATTTAAGCCTATAATTATATACAATATCATTCCGATGATATCATCGTTTTAATTAGAAGATGTTTGAATAGTTCTTAATACTGTTGGTCTTGGAACCTACTTCTTGTGTAATAGCATTATTTACCAAAATATTTTTACATTTACTGCACGTTAAGTAGAGGTTTACCTTCCATAAAGAAACATTTTCAGAAGAAATCATGATCACGTGATGTTGATAACGTTTTAATAACTATTCCAAGCTTTGTGGAACGTTCGGTAGCTACAATTTTCGAAGAATGCGTGAGCCTGTTAAATAAAAAGAACTCATATGGATCAGTATCTGTAATTCCTACAACTGTTCACAATGTAGAATACTAAAAACTCATCGCCGATAATGCTGAACATTTTTGAGTCCAGCCGAAGCAGTTCCAGCCTCGACAAAACCTTCCCTAGTTTTTGATGTAGAGATCGTCTGTTTGGCTCGTTAGCAACAATACAACCATCCAATTTGAAGGGACTCGGCGATTTGCCCAATGTATTATTTTAATGGCCTATGCCTTAACTCCAAAAAATGTCTGGAGTAAATACATCTTTTTGCATTTTATCTAGCTTTTCCAGCTACTAAGCTCTTCCCTTTGATGTAATGCTGTGCGAACTAAAATAAAGCGCCCTCACAACGCTTATATTCAAGGGGCGTTTAGCCGCAAAACAATGGCGGTGGAAGAGTTTTTGATCTCAAGGCTGTGGTTGTAAATTCCCGTGTAAACATAGCGCATTATGCGCAAACCTTTGCGTCGTTAGGAATAACTTCCCTCATATAGATGATGCGCCGTGAGCCAGTCGTTTCATTTTACGATCGCTGCTGTAGTCTGATAAAATAAAAAAGATATTTCGCGCGCAATTCCAGAGCCGCTTTGTGAGGCAAGGTGAGGCAGGTGGGGCGCACAACGAAGCAATAATGGACGTTTGGCTCGGTTTGATATTCCATGTGAGCTGCTAATGGCTCCAATAAACGTACTTTTTAAATACAATTTCCAAATTTAAAAATTTGTATTCTGTTGAAATAGATTTATTTGTCTAAAATTACTTAATAAATGACAGTAGAGGTGCACGTGTTACGAAGAATATGAAGTTAGTTTTAAGAACTAAGCACTAAATAAGTAACGTGAAACAATCATTCAAGAAAACGATTCTTTCGTAATCTTCCAAAATGGCAACCAGAATATTACTTTCTTTTCTTCAACGTCTTGAAAAAGTACTTCATTCATAACGTTTTCCGTTCGCGAGTGCAGTTTGCAGCCAATGTAATCCAACCCCCACAAATCAAAAAGTTCATTGTACTCGTAAGTGGGAAAAAAATATTTTTCTTCCACCTGTTCTAATCAAAAACGAGTAGGTTGACAAAAAAGTTCAACCTACAAATTATGCTGTTATTAAATTCAGAGAACGCACAAAATAAAAATACTTCAGAAACTCAAACAACGCTCAAAACTACAGAAATTGATAGAATATTCAATTAGTTAACAAAAGACATAGTATACATTCACACATTATTTTAAATCATAACGTACAAAAATGCATCGTCTCAAACGCGGATGAAGTCTAAATTGCCACTAACCAATGTTGCATGAGTGGCAGGAAATATGAGAGCAGCCTCGTTATCGTGCCTTAACACGACCCACTCGTTTGAGAACACGGCGCTCCCTGCTTGTTTTGCTTATGCAGGACTGTTTTGCCTCTCTTTTACAAGGCTAGTTTTCTCCCCAGGCAAATCCTTTAGTCTCCGTGAAGAAGTTGTTGCCGGTCGTTTGTTAGACATTTTTTCAGGCCCTCCCGAACTCGGTCGTGCCTCAATTCGCTAGCTGTTTTGGCTGTTTTGCATCGGTACGCTTTACACCGCCTCATTTTTTGGATGTCGTTAAACGGCTTTTTCAAAGAAACTGTTGTTTCTAGCCAAATTGCCTTAGGTTCGTTGAGTTTCCACGCTGCGTCGTTCTATGAAAATGGGAAAATAAAAAGTTTATCAGATAACTGAGTTTTGACGAGATTTTAATCACCTGTATCACTAAAACATCATCTACGTATCACTAAAACCGGCAAACGCAATTGAACTTCATCTCACTGTAAGGTATCATTTCATTAACGAACAAACCTGCTTATGTAAAATGACCATTTTAAAGCCACATAAGGGTACATCCCATTGAGGCCTACGGTCCCACTTATAATGTAATCTAGAATTTCTACGTGGATGATTGCACTAGAGAAGATTTGAATGCATCACTTGACGTTCGATGGCGCAGGCATTTCTGAAGCCCAACTCAAAACTCCGAGCCAAGTTTGCCAATAAGGCTCGCGCCGGCCTAATGCCGAGCAAAGTTGGTAGCTGCAGCTCCTCGTCTGCAGCTCCACCGAGCTCCAAGTCTCCCAGTTTTTAAGTCTGATGATCTCCAGAATAAATGACCTGATCACTCTCTCTCAGGAAAAAATCGATCTTATACGGTAGTCAACAATGCTGTTAATTTCTGACAAGTGGCTCCAAAGCACAATTCTTCAACTCAGTGATAAAGATCAGGAAAGACTGCATGCAAATTAATTTTTTAAATCCTTCCTCGTTGAAACAATTATTAATTTGTCGAATGTGAGGCAGTGTTAACTCTCCTCAAATACTTGTATTCCACTCGTGAATCACATAATGTTGAAATTGGAAGCTTATAACTGATAAGTTTCGGCGCAGACATTATGTTAGAACTTGTACATTCGTTCATAACCGACAACAAAGCGTGTTCAGAATTCGATTATTTCAAAAATTGAAGCAAACTACGGTATAATGGAGAGAAGCATCTAATGAAAATTAAAAGCCTTAGTTTTAATTTGATTTCCATTTTACAGTAAAAGCAAATTTTGAACTTGAATGTAAAGTGAACATTCCTGTACATTTACATAATTGATCGTACTTGAATGATTATGATGAACGAAGGAACTGCAAAACACGAATGCTTAATTAGGAATATTTTTAGATCAGATTATTATCGGAAATCAACAGATAGTATGTCAGTCAATAGTTCGTATTTGCACTGGCGCAAAAATTAACATAAAAATTGAAGCAAATTCATGAAATAAAATCAATGAGTAGTAATCAATTAGCCATTCAAACGAGTACATAATGTCGTTTTGTGTTACCCGACTTCATACTCATATGAACAGTCCGAAAATAGTGTAGCGTCACAGTCGCAGGCGTAAGAGCAATATTTTTTCTAAAAATTCGCTACTGAATCGACATTATTCGCTAAAATATCAACATTTTGAAAAAGTAGTCAGTCTCCTACTCTAAAGAACTATTCGTTGACTCTAGTGCACGTTTACAATAAGTGTTCTGGATTAAATGAAATTGATTTCAACTCTATGCCCTAGAAGTCATTGAACTTAGTCGGGACCACAAGATGGTTATATCTCAACCACAAGATAGTTATATCATTGCAATAGCTCGCTCTTAGTTATGATTCGCCTGATGTATTGTTTGTGGAAAGGAATTGTTTAAACATTTGGCTTCGTTCCAATGCCCTGGCAGCTATTAGTGTACTGTGCTTTCATAAGCTGTGTGGTGGGCAGTATTTCATGACTGCAGTTCTGGAGCTTGACATATTACACCTCGGAATCCTCTTCAAGGGGCGCAGTCAGATCGAGGACGCAGGTTTATTGCGAGTAATTAAGGCGGTCCATTGTCATGACAGGTGCATCTGCTGCCCCAGGTCTTGTACGAGCTCATAATGGCACTATCCATTCAGTGCCGAACAAAGCTCATGGAGTTCTTGCAGCGCCCGAAGAGGTTATAATTTTGAAGTTTCGATGCAGTACCTCCGATGTAATTCCGTGCACAAACCACTTGAAAAATAAATCAAGTAGATTAAAAACATTCTTGGCTAAAGCACTAAAAGTTATAACTGATATAAAAGCAACTTTCATATCCAATATTATTAACCAGACGCTTTTCCAGTGTAATTTGGCGTACTTTTGCCAAAATCACCGGAGTGACCCTTATTTTTAAAAGTGGTGAAAGAACTTGCGGTAAAAATTATAGACCTGTATTTTTACTACCAATTACTTGCAAATTTTTTGACAAAATTGTATTTAAATGGTGTGTTCTTATTTTGAACAAAAAACATTTCTCTACGATAGACATTATGATTTTAGTTCTAAAAATCAAAAACACAGGCCGAATCAAATTATTTACAATACATTTATTCATAGATGATGGAAAGCTTTTAACATAGATGAATGAAGGCTTTTAACATAGATGGAAAAAAGCTCGTTTTCACCGTGCTTCTTGACTCCCGAAAAGCATTCGATTGCGGGGAAAACAACATTTTACTACCGAAACTCCACTGTTATGGCATTAAAGGAATTGCTCTTGATTGTTTCAAATCATACCTAAAAATGGGAACTCATTGGCGATGCACAATCGGAACTACTGACAATCAGCCATGGAGCACCGCAAGGGTCCGTTCTTGGGCCTCTCCTCTGTTTGATTTTTATCAACGATTTACGAGTATCATAGGAAAATCTACTCTACTTTTCAAACACACACTTTTCACCGACGACAGCTCGCTTTCTTCGGCTGTTCCTAATGAAATTCCAATTTTAGCTTAGGAGAGCATTAATAATGAGCTGCAAAGGGTTTCAATGTGACTTAAAGCTAATAAAATAAGCAAAAATATCGATAAGACAAAATACATTATCTTCTTATACAAGAGAAATGCGTCTATTCCACGCATTATGATTGGTGAAGGTGAAATTGAAGAGACCAACTCCTGTAAGTTGTGTGCATTATATTAGATAAACATCTGGCATTCAAAGTGCATATTGTCCATATCAGTACTACATTATCAAAATCCGTTGGAATCCTCAATAGAGTAGAAAATGCATTGGCCTAAAGAAGCTTTAATTTTTTTTATCGACTTAAGCACCGACCTACTGCTTTAACGTTTGGGGTAAATAAATTGTTTAAAGTTTTTAGCAGTTTCGTTCCCGCCGATTCGCAGAGTGTCCTGGAGAGGAAAGTCTTCTACTCAGTAATGTGCACATCTGAAGCACAGAACGCGTATATTATTACTAAGCTACTGACTCCCGAATTTCAAATCAAAATTCCGCTATAAGTTCAATATTCAGGAACCATGTCATGCGCTCTCAACACAGCATCAAAACCGCTCGGTTGCCATGGTTACCACCTCACAACGCTTTGACACAGATGCTGCGAGGCCTCGCTGTGGATGTTATCGGTCAGACATTCAGCGATGATCGGCAGTTAGATACCATTCATACTTCTGGCGGAGCAGTCATCCTGTTTGATCGAAACAAGAGTGTTCTGAAGCCCTATCGTTGGAGGACTGCTCTTAGTTTCGTCGTTTAAATATCGCACACTTTCAATTCTTGCTTCAATTGCGAACGTTTCCTATCTAACATTTTTCTAAAAATGTTTCTAATATTATAACTTATCATAATCATGACAAAATAAAATTTTCAACAGTCACGATTCGTATTTCATTTGAAAGCAGAACGCTCATCGTTCAAATGAACTAGGCTTGAAAAAATAACTCACAATCCCTAATTTCAAGTAGCGAAAAGGTTGAACAGAATTTGCCCAAATCTCAGTATCATCGTTCAACGGAGAAACACTTTGACCTTGGCTAGCGATCGAATGAAAGCCATCGATGCAAAGTAAATGAGAGTAGTGTATTTCCATTTTTTCATTCTAACTTACCCTACTTGCAGATCTTTTTAATATGAACTCAGTTTGCATTCAGTTCTTTATAATAAAACCTCCCTCTGTGCGCTGTTGTTTTTTACGCAAACTTACTCTGCAAGCAGTTCTCTTTAACAAAAAATTACTGTGCATGCAGTCTTTTTAAAGCGTAACAATTGCAGTACGTTCCTAGGTAAACAAAATCCATAATTTCACTTAGTTAAGTAAAAAGGAGAGAACTAAAAATACCGTATAAAACATTTACTCGAATTAAAAATTGCAAGTAAAACAATAAAATTGAACGTTTCGAGCATTCGCTCATCTTCAGCAAAAAACAAATTTACCTGAAAA
>JACJUY010000847.1:5464-31698 GCA_014220935.1 Platorchestia sp. MABIK | reverse complement strand
CGAAAGACCAAGTATTAACGTATGAGGACTGGTAAAAAGTGAAGCCAAGATAATATTTATAGTCTCGCGTACAGGAACGTTGGTAAAAAGATTATCAATGTCAAATGAACACATAAAATACTGACTTGCATTTGTCACTTAGTTATTTGTCTGTGCTCGAGGCCAAGTCATGTAAAAGATCATAAGTAAGCGCTCAGAACATGATCGCTCGCTGGATAGAGAGCAAAATGTGCACGCTAGGCCAGGAAAATCTGTTATTTTTTCAAGCGATATTGTTGAAGCGTAAAAAAATCGTCGAACAAAACTAAATCAGATTCATTTTTGTCAGCCTGAGGCATTATGCTGCATTGACTGCCACGGAAAGAAAATCCAATAGTTAGGTTCGCCATGTAAGAATATAAATGTGAGAAGATTGACTGCTTGCTTGATTTACCGACGCTGTAATGCAACATGGCTAACAGAATTCTTTTTTTTGTTTCTTATGTTGTAATTATGAATGTAATGAAAAATTATTCAACATAAAATAGCAATGGTAATCTTTGTTTTGGGTATTAATATTAAATTTACACTTTTTGGTAGGTTCCAAGAACCTTATAAAGTAAAGCCAATCGATACACCGATCCAATCCCCACAAAAAGCGAAAAGAAATTATAAGAAAGAAAGTCAATGAATGAAATTCTGTGCCAAATCAACACAGTAAGAATGTCAGAAACACCTGGTGTTCCGAAGTCCCTGAGGATGGACAGAGTAAACACAAATGAAACTTAGCAAATCTAGAGGACCTTACGGTGCTTAAATTAACACACACGCAGCAAGCTTTCCCATGATAAATTTTTGCGCTCAACTCGCAGATAACTCATTTTTTCTTTATGATGTTTAATCCTTCTTTTCACTAATTTAAACTTAATTGCTACTCAAATTAGATTAGTAGGATAAAAATCCGCATCAATGGAAAATGATATTTACATTTCTAGACCAAAGACCTTCTGTTTTCCACGCCATGCTGACACTACTATCTGATGAGGCATTACCAATGAAATTGCCATTATTTCGCACGAAGAAATGTGGTTTCCGTAGATACTTCCTGCCGTACGCATATAGGTTTTCTTTATAAATCAACCTGGAATTCCAGTTGACCCTAGTGCTTATGAATACTGGAGGGTGGCCAATCCGGTCAATAATGATTTTGAAAAATTCATTTAGGTAGAGACAGTTCTTCTCTGTAAGCCTGACGCCCTCGAGACACCTTTCAGTGTGTTAAATCGGACAACATTGCAGCCCCGGGGCGAATACGATCTGACTCACAAGGTTCAGTTCCATGTTCGTTGCATATGACTCAAAAATGGCACGGAATGAAATATTCTCAACCTCTTACTCGTGCACATTTAAAGGGTAGAAACTAGGAAGTGGACTAGGAAGTACCAGTAATCTTTCCAAATCGTATTTTTGCTTGCTTATGACTGAAAAAGTTTTTATGATGGCAAGCCTTGAATACCCTAATTATGGATGTAAACATTTTTCATTTACATTAAGACTGGGAAATAACTTTTAACTTCAGTTGTTGAGTAGATATGAACGTCTGAATGATAATGGATGACATCACAACCGGGTTCATGTAGTCTACTAATGCATTCCTACCTTTTATTCCTAGAAAGTCCTTTGTTTGCTTCACATTACGTGAGTTGTTTTAAGTATGCCTACAGAACACGATTTAGGAATCGTCCCATTCAGGCGAAAGTTTCATTTCTGAAAGTGGATCACTTATGTAACACCCATGCAGATTTTAAATTACTTCCGGCTGTAACGTAACTTTATACTTTATATTTCAGGAATTATTTCTAGATATCGTTCTTATTCTTGATTATTTTACTCTTAAGACCTGAATGAATTCAAAATGTATGAAATTTTTAAGAGAGGGAGAAAGCGAATAATCCAAGTTTCTAATCTATTAATTAAGTCTAAGAAAAAAGGTCAAACTATACTTAAAAACACCATCGAAACATTACATCATTCTCGGTTAGTGCGCAGGTGAAACAAACGCTCCAGACACAGAAAAATAAACTTCAAAATAAATGAAGACGAGAAAAAGATGATTTAGGAATGTTTCTGCTGAGCAGGGACAGTACTGTTCTGCAATTTATGTGTCACATGCAGAAGTATATTGCTCGGTGCGGGCGCCGCAGCTCTGCAGGACGCCGATAAGAGCGAGGGACGCTGAGAGCGGCGCGTTACGACTGTCCTGCGCCGCGGTCATTCCGCCCACCCAAACTCTGCAGCAACTCAAGCCTGGGGGGTGCGTAGATTTCTTTTTCTGTCTACGCCTGTACATTTAGTTATCTTGGCCTCAATACCTGCGCATTTGTATATAATTTTTAAATTAGCTCGGCCTCGCTGGTGCTTGATTTGAATCGTATGAGATAATAGCATGTCTTCTTGAGAGATGAGGCTTGGAGATTCATAAATGTGTGAAGCACATATTAGAACACATTGTGTTATACCACGAAAGTTATAGCAAATAAGAATTTAAAATCATTTTAATGAAAGGTTTCAAGCCTCAGCTCATCATCAGTCATAATCTGCCAAACAAGAGCATGTACATGCAATCAATAAGCTGGAAAAATTCACAAAGTTTCTCTACTAGCTTTAAAATTTGGGTCTACATAAAACAGTGACGTGGCGTAAAAATGCTAAAAAATCTAAATATCGGTAACTTCACTCCCCAGTATAATGAATGAATGTTAAAGCCGAAAAATTAAAAAAAAGAAGGACAACTAAAATGCGGAGTGGTTAAAGAGACAGATTCCTTACTAAAATTAAATCTTGTCTAAGAGAGAGAGAAGGAAATGAGCGAGAAAAAAAGGGAGGGAAAGAGAAGAGGAGAGAGAGAAAAAAAGAAAGGGGAGAAAAAGGAAAAAAAGAGTATTGACCTGCAACAAATTTCCCTAGAGACTGTAGAAAAATGTAATACATTGGACTTATAAGATTCATGCGATAATTGTTGCATTAAGTATGACTTCTAAGGGGTTAGCACTTTGTATATTATTCAGAGCTGGTTTCAATTTGTGCATATACAGTGACTCTAATATGCGCAGCTTGTAATACTCTTTTTTCCTTCTTTTTTCCCCTTTCCTTCTCTCTCTCCCTCCTTTCCCTCTCCCTCCCCCTCTCTCTTTCTCTCCCTTTTTTCTCTCACATTTCCCTCTCTCACTCTCTTTTTTAGACAAGATTTTATTGTAGTCAGTAATCAGTACAAAAGACCTTCTGCATTTTAGGTGTGTTCCAAGATTTTTTATATTTTTTCGCTTTAACTCGCATTCACCATCCTGGGTAGTGAAGTTACTGATATTTAGATTTTTTGTATTTTTACGCCACGGCATTACTTTATTTAGACCCTAATATGAGCACTTGTAGAGCAACTTTGTGAATTTGTCCCGTTTTAATTCAATGCACGGATTTATTCTTGTTTCGCAGGTTACGGCTGATGAGAAGTTGAGGCTTGAAACGTTTCATTAAAATAATTTAAAATTCTTCTTTGCTATTTCTTTCAAATGTAAACTGCTTAACAGAAAAGCTATTCCTAACATTGTGTTATATCGCTCACGGCCTCCTCTTTGCTATCGATCACCTACAGCTGTATGAACAAATTCAGCTGCAGCTGCCAAACCCAGCTGCTGGAAACCTAAGCACAAAAAAGTTTGGATTTTTTCATATTCTTCATCGCTTTTTATCACTTGAAAAGATCCACAAAAGTTTACCAAGACTGTCCTTCCTGTGCCCACACACCTGGCGGAAACACACACATTTATTGAAGGAAAATCGTCTGTACTGAGGATTAACATTTGTCTTAGTCAAATTTGTAAACATTACATGGAGTGATTTCAACGAACATGTTTTCTATTTTATTGAGCTAGTGTGGCAAATTTTGAGGGTTGTAAATTGACAAAACACATTAGGTTAACCAACTACGTGGAAAGATTATTGTTAAAGATCGCCGTATGAACATAATCATCATAAATGAGGATCCATGCTAAAGAATTCAACTGAAAGGCTTATTTTTTAGTTTTTTTATAAGACCAGCCATTTCAAGACATTTGTATGAAATCAGTGATTTGACTTGTTGAAAATTACTATGAATTATCATAAATATTTTAAAAATTAAACCTCTTCATTAGCAGCATTCAACAATTCATATAGTTGAAGCAAACAACCACTTTGAAAATAGTTCAAAATAAGTTTCATTTCAAATAATAAATGATAGAAACAACAACTAATCGAGTACCAGTATTTTTTGAGACAAGTACTTTCGATAAGAAATTAGTTAACGACCTTCGAATAAATGAACAATACAGGGTAGTAGGAAATGAATGGATGAATCCTTTATGTGACTCACTCATTGCCATAACATTCTACTTGGGAAAATTTTCATAAAGTCCCACATGAAAAAAATTTACTAGCTGCTTTCTACACAAAACTGGTAGAACAAAGCCAAGAGTGCAGGAGGGAACAGAATGGAATAGTATGGGACGGTATGGAATAGAATGGAATAGAGTTTAACTAAATGAAATAGAATGGGACAGAATAGAACAGAATAGAAATAGAATGAAACAGAATGAAAATAGAAAAAAAACAGAATAAAAAAAATTTAACAGAATAAAAATGGAATGAAATAGAATGGAATACAATGGAACAGAATGGAATACAATAGAGTAGAATAGAATAAAAATTAACATAATGGAATGGAAAGGCCTGGAATGGAACTGAACGGAATAGCACAGAGCGAAACCGAGCGGAGCCGATCGGAGCCGAGTAGAGGCGAGCGGAGCTGAAACGTGCAGGACCGAGCCGAGCTGTGTCGAGCGGAGCGAAACGGAGCGAAACGGATCGGAACGGAGTAAAATGGAATGAAATGTTATAGAATGTCGCAACAGAGACGATCTGAGAGGACCATTCTCGGGTTCCCGTCAAGTGAGCAATCACGCCCAGGCATCGGAGTCGGCGTAAAAGAGATGAGATAACAATCACATTTCAGAAAAGTGTGGCATGATGATTTTAATTTTTTTTACATAATGAATATGTGTAGTATTCGGCTCTTTACGGAGCTGTTCATTTTCACGCTATATTTTCGTTGTTATCGGATGATACATTTCCGGCGGTGTCGTAAATAAATTGCACAAGCCCGCGAAGTTTGATAATGCCAAATAGATCCTCATATTTTATTTTTTCCGTGTATCTTCCCGTAATTGCGGCCAACCCTCGTGCTTCGAGAAACTAAAAATTTCTTGATCAGTTTTAATCAATGCAATTTTTGAGCATATTCGCTGTGCCAGTAGCAAATTATTACCCGGCACCAGGTTCCAGATTCAGACAATTTTAACATGAAATAAGTTTAAGGCTTGAGCTGTCCTGAAATTGTTTCTTTTTGAAGCCTGACTGACATAATGTGGTTCAAACGTTGTCTTCAGCGACGAAAATCCCTTCTCGACTAACATCGGTGCTCCCATCAAGGGATTTGCGGGTATCGATAAATAAATATCTATTTCATTTAAGCGAAATGAGTTCAGACCTTTAAAGATACTATTTGGAGCTAGTACAACGTTTTAATGTTATTATTTCTATTGCGTTGTGCTGAATTTCATTCACTGTGTTCATATTTCATTGCTAGGTAAGGAACCAGAGTTGCACTATACGCTTTCTAGATGTGGTTGCACAAAGTTCCTTATTATAGGTCGGCTGCATTATATTCTTCGACTTGTAAAGTTTCTCGTCAGGAAACGGAAAAATATTGTCAGTCTCCTTTACGATTGCGCTTTTTCAACTTGTTAGTGATGTTTGAGATCTGTGGACATAATGATAACTATTTTTAATCTGATGCTTCAATATGAATATCATTCAACATTGGAAGTGACGACGTTAACTTGTCAAGTGGGCATTTTTCGATGTTGAAATCCATTTGTCAGGTTTAATCCTTTAGAGAAGTTTGTTTAAAGTCTGTTTGAATAGTAACTTAGTTTCGCTCGGTAAGCGTCCTATGATGGAGTTTCGTGTTATCAGCGAACTTGTTGATTTTACTGATGTTCATTTCACTCAATATCATTGATAAAGAAGATGAAGAGTGGCAGGGTTAAAACGTTCCTCTAAGGAACCTCCGATTTCATTTTCGTCGTCACTAAATCTCTTGAACATCGTTGCACTCACAGTGCGATTAGTGAGCTAGTTACGCACTCATCGAGGGTAATCTCTTTAGCATGCGGGTTATGCCTAGTACACGGAATGCGTGGTGTGCAAGAAAGCTCCATCTTTTAGTAACACAATACTAAACTTCTGGTATCCAAATTAATAAAAGGAACGCCTTTATTACGTGATCAAAATAGGGCTCCCTTATCACTTTTGAGATGTTGTCAATGATGACAAAATAGTTTTCGTCCACTAAGTGTCACAATAGTTCAACCTATAACCGAAGTGCGTTGTCCCAGTATGATATAAAATTGCGATGACTTTCATCTAGAATTCAAAGTTTCTCATTCAAATGAATCTAAAATACCTCAGCTTCTCTGTAGTCCACAACACAGAGCGTAGAGGTAAGATCAAGAATCGGGTTTGCTCGTGCTAGAATTGTCCCTTCTTGAGTGGAAACGTGTCGTCTTTCGTAGTTTATTAATGCTGATACTTTGAGGTCTTCCTTGAGTAGTATTTCCATTCTTCGAAAACATACTTTAAATTCGCACCAGATATTCCTCGCATATCTATCAATAGTTATATTTTTACAGTTTTACACAGCTTTCAAGTCATTGAAGAGCATATAGCGAGGTCTTCCTCAGGCAAAGACAACAATAAGGTCTCCTTCAGCTAGTCTATGGCTTTACGATCTGTAAACCTTGATCGCCACACTCTATGCAGTAATGTTTGGCAAGCAGGGCTTGGGATTTTATCACGCTTGAGCAAGCATTAGGTGACGATATGAAAGTCGGATACAAGTGACCATCAAGGAAAACTAGTCTTCACCAATACATCTAAAAACATCAATTCAAATCAATTAAGATTAGGTTAATCGTCCGAAAGAAGAGAAACGAAGAAACATGGAATTATGCATCTACATTCGTATCCACCTGCGTAGATTAAGATCTAATCTGAACATTTAACTCGAAATTCTACCCAAAGCGCTGTTTGAAATAATTGATCTCTAAAAAACTCAATGAGAGAAACCGTATTTTTTATTCATTCGTCACAACAACGCTAGAGTAGCTCGAGGTCTTTATTAAAATTCTTCTTAATTAAAATCTCTAAATTGAAGCTTATTCTGTATATGATACATTTATGCTTTTAGTTGATTTTTACAAAAGGCAGGAACTAATGTGTGAGCAGAACTTCTTCGTTTTATTTCTTTTACAGACTGCAAACAAAGTTCTTCTTGGGCTCGTAATAGAAAGTATTGGGGTTACAAAATTGTTGATGTATTATTTATTGCTGAAAAGAAACTATTACAATACTTAATTAATACCTCATCCTAAGCACTGAAAAATAATTATCTAATAATCCCCCTTAACATAAATCATAAGCATAAATAAATCCTGGAAACACCACACTGTATCAAGAAGTAAGGACTCCAGGAATTTTTTCTCAAGATTACGTGGACAAGGGCTTCCACATCAGTTGTTATATGATAGGAAAAAATGTTACTTTTTCCAGTTGAGACCAAACCTGAAAAAATTAATTGGTTGGGAGCAGACGGTAAGAAAAGCAGTTTTTTTCACAAAATCCTTAGAAAATTTTGAAAGTTTAACGTGTGAATGGGCGCACTGTCCTGTTAAAAGTAACCGGCTTCTTTTTGAGATGTTAGTAGTTTGCTTTCGCACAGAAGTTTTAAGTTGTTGGAGTACGAATTTCAATTACTTTCGCATATTTTGCAGAATGAAAACTCTCCAAGTTTTACAACAGCTCAGACCATTACCGGGATTAATTTTCTGACGTCTGAACACTGTTTTTTTAGATAGCTTGATGTCTACAACGAACTTCCCAACATTCGCTTACTCTCGCAGTTGTACTTCACCCAGCTAACAGATTATCATCTAAAAACGCTTTGTGATCTATGAAGGTCCCCTAGTTAAACATTCTTAGAAAAACATTTACTCGTTCGAAGATTTGTGAGTTGATAACACATTTGCCTATTATCAACCGAGGAAAGAAAGTCGTATATCGTATTGAACCAAATGAATGAGTATTTCACTGCTAATTATTTCTTCGGCCAACTTCTGCAATGACCTCTTTGGATTTTGTCGAACTGTTGCTTTGACGGCTGTTAAAATATGGAAGATGCCAGAAGCTCAAAAGCGACTTCAAGGACGATTTTCTGTAGTTTCGAATTCATCGAACCGATGCAGATGGAAATGAAGGGTAGAGTGCGTTTCCGTCGACAGTTCGACAATCTTTTCTTGTAATACCAGTCTGCGTCAGATGAGCATTGCTTGAGTTTTTTGTTTCTTTGTATGAGTAAAAAAATGTTTCAACAGTATTGTACTCGACGTCCATAATCAGTCCAATAACTAAGACCGCACCCTATACAAGCTCCCCTCGCAGTGCTGCGATATCGATCCACTGCTTTTTGGAATGTTCTAGAGCCGAATTCTGTCCCCAAGTGTACACTTGACAAGTGAAAAAGAAGAACTCGAAGAATAATTCGCAAAAAACTCTACATTTTCCACAATCTGTTTTTTTCTGACCATAATTTGGACGTGATTTTTCCAAAAAAGAACTCAATAAATTGTCCAGAGTGCATGATTTTAACCGTTACTACACAATGTCAGCACAGTATTTTGTTTGCTTTAATTCTAGAGGCCCCCCAAGAATGAAGCAATCACGACTACTATGAAAAAAATTCATTCCATGAAAGAATCGTATGAGAAAATTAACTTTTTCCCTTGAAGCACATAATACTAAATGAACAACAGACAAAGTTAACATTAAACTGTGAAAAATGGGTTAAAATTTGTGAAATCAAATTTTTCACAATCCTCTAAATATTAAAAGGACAGCGCTCTGGTTACTTTCCAGCGTCTCAACTAAAGATCATTTCATGGAAACATGCACGAGGTGGTGCACCTATCAGGTATCCTCTGCTGCAGTAGCGTCACAGCAATACATGAGACTGTGCTGCAAACCAGCGGTAGAGCACAAAGTTAGAGGAGCTCTGCATGAAAGCTTGCGGTTGTGCTTGTAAGCAGTAATAGCTTACTAATAAACATCACTTGAAATGAGCGGGTGTTTGGAACGGAAGAATTTGTAGAGTGCACCAGATGCCTATAGTTGGTCAAAAATTTGTTCTCAATGAGAGGGCTGAAAATGTACGATGTACGGAGGAGTTCTTCATGTAAGATGATTTTGTAGTAACGTAAAAATTCTCCCCCAAGGCAATGAAGGACCTATTTTTCTAATACTTTAGAAATGTTATTCAAATGGTTAATTTGGCGAAATGCAGTGGCCCTTGGATAGTTTCAAAGTTAATTTAAAACAAATCGTCGTGCAGTGCAAAATGTTCCTATAGCGGATGATTTTATTTAAAGATGATAAAAAATTTAATTCTTAAGGACGAAAACGCACGAGAAACTGCAGTTCACTAGCTTAAAAAACGCAACAAATTTCAAGTTTATTAATGTACCAAACATGGGGCAAAAAGTTTCTAAAGAGCGCCTACATTTCCTCAGTACGTTAATGTTTTTACAACGACTTCTAATCAGAAATTTAAACGGGAGCCACGCCAACAGTTCGAAGATTTTTACCATAAATTCAATACTCATGTTACTCTGACTTAGAAAATGTTTGAGGAGCGTTAACTGCATAACTTCTACCCTAAATATTTTAACAGGATCTCCGAGGCACATGACGTCATGACGATTGAAGAGCTATTGAGTGTGGGCTGAGCAAACACGCAGCAAGGGCCACCATTGTAACTGCCGAAAAGTGTTGTGGCAAACTTGGTTCTGAGCCTCAATATACTCCATTGGGCGACCGGATCTGTTGCTACTGCTTCAGTTAGGAGTTGCAACATCAGGAAATGAGCTCAGATATGATGGCGGTGGCTTGCCTTTTATTAAAGACTCACTTTCGGGCCATATCTAAAAAATCTCCTCTCAGTATGAGAGTGGAACCAGTATTGGCAAGGCACACATTTTCACTCGCCCCAGCCGTATCGGAGCCGACAGAAGGCGTATCTCGTGTCACCAAATATCGGCAGAACTTTTCTGCGCCAATAGACGATACGCTACACACAGCCTTCTTTAATATTTCCAAAGAAAAACACAAGCCAGTTTCCCCATTCTTTCTCTTTACTCACTCCACAAAACTAAGCAATATTTTCAACGAGAAATTCAAATCTCGATTCTGAACAATAGAGAAAAATGCAAATTTTTCTACTGTATTTTCTCTGGTAAAGATAAAAGATAATTTCAGGCATGAAGGAAATGTTATATGAAACCACATATTCAAGTAATGCACACTTAGTATTTTTCTCTAATCGAACAGTACGACCGAATATCAAGAACGTTGTAAATTTTTCAGTAATTGTTTTTAATACAAGTCTTGTTAATTTTGACATCATTTAAAAAAGCTATTCAAATCAACGAATTCATTTCTTCCTATAATCGCATTCTTGAATGAAAACTTTTATGAACAATTGACTTATTAGCTTAAATTCAAAATAAATCAACTATCGTCGCGTTTTTTTTTTTAAGTTTCGTAAGTTTACTGGTATTAACCGCAAATCTTTTTAATATAATTAGAAGCATCAAGCCAACCTCTAAGCTATCATTGCACTATTTCAATTAGAAATGAATATATTTTCAGTGTGTACTTCTACGAAAACTTTCCGAAGTCCGCCACTCCCATCACGAACTCCTCTCTTCTTCGTTGAGATTTAGATTGAACTATCTTTTATTGAACAGTAATCTAGGCTGCTGACGTACTCAGTGCTGTAGGCTGGAGGTCACAGAACTACACAATACTGTAGGCAAGGTGTACAAAAAAATTCTTATGTCTACCTTTTTCTACATTTAACACATTAGTCTTTCTTCTGTAAGTGAAATGATCAACTGGAGTCTACAGGATAAGAATATACATGTAAAAGAGGACCAAACAGTGATATTAAAATGAAACACACAGCGTCAAAAGAACGCTCCGAAATAGCTGTTATTTTACTTTCATCATAAAATAAAATAAAAATCGTAGTTTGAGGCTGTACCTGAAATCTTTCATTAGTATTTTCCACGTTCAATCATTTTATTGGAAAGTGATTTAATTATGTGAAGTTTGTGGATACGTGGAATACCATCAGCAATAGTGATAGAACATCCATGGCTGAAAATATGTAAATTTTTCGAACGGTAAAGTACCACGAGAAGTAAAATTGAACTGCGCAATTTCATTTTCCCTACTGTCATTGAAATTATGAACAGTTTGTCACACACTGTGCTTATTCAAGCGAGCTAAATCGGTTTATAAGCTACCTGCCTTGAGCGTAAAATCGCTCGTGGTCATCCGTCTGACTTTGACTCTGGACGCCTTCATTACGCTGCGGTCAAGTGAAGGAAACACGATTATTCAAAGTCAAGGTGCAGTTGAAACTCAACGTACTCCCGTGTAAGAGAAGCTGGCAACATTTTAACTGCTCGTATTAATTTTTCTTTTAAATTTTGAATATGTACATAAAACGAAATACCTTAGCGAAAAAAATGGTTAGGCGTACAAAATTGCACTTAAACCACTCAAAGATAGAAGTGTGGATGATAGTGAATAGTGAAAGTGGATGATTCACAACGTAGAACGCAATGTTTTTTTCGAATTTATATACAGGGTGTCCAAAAAATGTAATCCTGCGACTGAAGATTACTCACGTACTTTTTTTGTTTGAGGTGCGACCAAGTCTTCTTTTGTGGCATTTACTTTTCTTAAATTTAATGTCCTTCTCTTATATTAACTTATTAGCCTTGTATCTATGTCAATGAACACCTGTACGGTGAATATCAGCTTAATATTATAACTTTGTTATTGGAATAACTAATATACAGTACGTCAGCTGTGCAACATCCGTCACTGATGAAACTGATAAAAAGTTGCTGGAACTGTCTTGACCTTTTAAGGAACAAAGATATCGAGCAAAGAAGTTATTTTAAATTTGTAGTCGAACAGTTACACCAGTCACGTCTCTGTTCTTCGGAACAGATGGGGAATGTTTATGCTTATGAGTTTGTAAGCAGACATCTAAATCATTTTAAGCTATTGATAAGCCGAATATTCTACGCTATCGATTACAAAGGAACCTAAATACGGTCATTTGCAAGCAGTGTGAATTACATTTATCATTACATTGATTACATTATCAAGAAGGCAATTTCCAAGTCAATTAACGTAGCAATTTTGGCCGAGTTTTTACTGCAAGTCGTGTGTTTTTCCAGCAACATTAGGTTTTTCTATCTCAGACTTAATCTTCTTGTCATATTTCTCCATGAAGAATATGTAAAATAAAATCTTCGTTAGAAGCCAGGGTTAATCAGAGCTTCTAAAAACTTCCGTAAGTTTGTGAAATCGTTCTTTCATAAAAAAAAAGAGTTCAGATTTCGTTCACTGAAATTCCAACTTAAAATCAGATCTTAATCAGTCGTCATTCTTGAGCCTACTTGCAACTTCCTGCTTTCGTTTCATTTAGAACACTTTCTAGCTGACTGAAAAAAAATGATTTCGACAGTAAATCAAATTAACATTTATGCGAATAAAACCTGTCAGTGAGTTAAAGAACGTTATCAGAATCTATTAAGTGCTGGTGAAATCTCACGTAATTAACGATTCAGTCATTTATCCTACAATATTTTAGCAAAGCCCACAGCTGGACATTCAAAGACCTTCAAAATCAAATTACCGGCAGATAAAGAGATTTGCATGTGAAAAATCCCTTGCATCGCAGACTTGCAGCGAAGTATGTATGTTACTTGTTCAAACATAACATTGAAATGTGACCGGCGCTTCAAATAAACACAGTCAGAATATTTACATTGATAACCTGGAATATAAAAAAAATCTTCGAAAAGAAGTCTTAGAAATCTTTGAAAAAGAAAATAAATGGTACAAGATAAGCAAAAACATTTGTGAATGTAACGTATTTCCCAGAGTAATGAAAGTAGGGGTTTATTTGAGCACAAATGGCGTTCTCAATAAACGGTTGGGTTGGATCAATTTTTATAGATAGAACTCCAATAAAATATTATTGTTACTCCTGCGCACGGACGAGAACAACATTTACATAAACACTATTGAAGTCACGAAACGAGATGGCATCCAATTCATAATTCATTCGTTTCATAGATATAGATTCCTATTGTTACATGGAAACATTGCATTGATATTGCACAAGTTGAATTGCATAAATTAAATTAAATAATTGTGAGAAGAGAGCCCAACTCCCGACAGGCAAGGGAAACTAACATTACTAAAAACTGCTGATGTAAATTCTATGATGTAAAAACTGCTGATGTAAATTCTATGATGTAAAAACTGCTGATGTAAACTTACCGAGAAAAAAATGCTCATCTCGTTGTGGACAGACGAAGATTCCTGCGATGTTGTGCAATAAAGGTTAAAAACGTTTAATGAACTATAGAGGGAATGAGATTAGGGAACAGAATTTTCTCCATTATCATGCTACTTTATCCTATGCTGATTGTTGCATTTTAAAATATATTTATTTGATAGTGAAGTCTTCAAAACACGAGGAAAAATCATTCTCTCGAGAAGTTTAAGTGAGGCTAAGTTAGGTTTCGTAAACGTGGATTATTACCGTATAGTTTCTGTTTAATATTTCCTCATTGTCAAAATTCACGAGTTAAAAGACTACCGACAACAGTTAGATGCGCTGCGCACAGCACGGCATGAAATCCATGCGTTAATTTAGGTACAATAAACTGTCGAGGTTTTCATTTATACTTAGATTTTTACGAAGTTATTAGCGAGTAAAGAAACTGAGGTGAAGTAAAAATAAGTTGAGATGGGTAAAGGCCATTTTGGTTGGGTCTAGTTTACTTATAGATGAATGAAAATACAAATTTGTGCGATTCAATTTCAGTCTTTGGACATAGTTGAATCTAAACCCCTTCAAAATAGTTCGTAAAGTGCTTTCCCTTTAATGACTTTTGCCTGACTTATTTTTGTCCTTTTATTGATTGATAGGAAAATTTTCAACGTGAGTCTTCACGTGTGTTGCTTGAAACATTTGCTCTAGTTCTTATTCTTTACAAATTCATGGGTGAAAATGGCTATATCCCCAAAACGTCTTGTTCCTACAGCACATTTTTAAGATTGGTTATTCATGCTATTCTTTCTTAACATTATAGAAATTTAACATGTATTTTAAACGTAAAAATTTAAAATTAAACCAGTGTTGATGTTATGGCTAAGTTTTGAGCAGATCTAATTTTAGGCTAGGATGAGCATGTGTAAATATCAATTCTAGGAGCATCATGTCCGATGTGTTTCGGTAAGGCTTGGCTGCTTTACAGTTCGTACAACGAGGCAACAAGGAGGATCATGAAACTTTTCTAAAAAATTGTACGGGTTTACTAATGGCGCAATCAGAAATTATTTCAATGCGTAATTTAAGGATAATCAGCGAGAAAGAGTAGCTAAAGGTGAAACCTTTTGATCCCGTTGGCGAGGTTCGCAATCACTTTTATGAAATTGGCCCCGTCAGTAAGACTGGCAAAAGATTGGGAGTCCTCCAGTGGTAAGGCGACGACTTAAAAGGAACAGAATTCTTCACAGATAAGGCAACGGTCAGAAGGTCGGGGATGCGCCACAGGTAAGGCAACAGCTAAAGGATCGTGGATCCTAAACAAGTAAGGAACAGCCAGAGCTTTCGGGATGCATCATATGAAAGACAACGGACAAAGGGTTGGGGATGCATCCATCACATACAAGGCAACGGCCTGAGGGTCAGGGATGCATCCATCACATTCAAGGCAACGGCCTGAGGGTCGGAGATGCATCACAAGGACGGCAACGGCCAGAGGATTGAGGAAGCATCTATGCTTTAAGGCAACAGCGAGAAGATGAGTGATACTTCACAGGTTAGGGAATGATCAGAGAACAGGGAATCTTCACAAGTAAAGGGATAGCCTGAGCCTTGATGATCGTTCTCAGATCTGAAGACAGTCAAAGTATCTGGGATCCTTCACAGTTAAAGTGAAATTACGAGACCTTGTAACAAGAAGATTCGTCAACATAAACTGGCAAATCCCTGGGTACCTTCAGGTGTCAAGCCTACACATTCTGCTCGTACCTTGCAAGAGCACTATCATAAACAACGCGTGAAGGATTGGTTACGTTACTCTAAAAGTATAGAGTTTCCATCGAGCTCCCGCTAGAGAGTGTAACGTCACGCATAAGTGTGCACCAATAAGTCTCCCCAGTTTCCCTAACAATATGGTTCTGTTGTATTGATACTAAAGTTAAAAAAAATAATAGCTTCAAAAAACTTGGAAATTGAACCGATAATCCTGAACTGACGATGTTAAATACAATCATTATTTTATGTGTTACAGCCAACCTGTGTGGAAATTTTATGTTAATTGACCTAATTTTGTTTTCAGTTTCAGCCATTAAATGAATAGAATTTTTAATACCACCGTAGGACGCACCAATATCAATTCCATACGTAAAAGAAAAGTTGTACTCCTTCCCCATACCTACGTACTCCTTCCCCATACCTACGTACTCCTTCCCCATACCTACGTACCCCTTCCCCATACCTACGCGCTCCTTCCCCATACCTACGTACTCCTTCACCATACCTACGTACTCCTTCCCCATACCTACGTACTCCTTCCCCATACCTACGTACTCCTTCCCCATACCTACGTACTCCTTCCCCACACCTACGTACTCCTTCCCCACACCTACGTACTCCTTCACCATACCTACAGCTGCTGTGAACAGAAATTCACCTGCTAGCGCCGCAGAGCGGCTTGACTAGCGCGGCTGTGCTAAGGGACTGCGCTTAGGACGTCCTTCGAAACTCTCTTTGCGGAAAAAACGGTTCTGACTTAATTTTCGATTTTCGTTCATCGTAAAGGTTGGTATTTAAGAATGGAAGCTTATTTTAAAAAAATAGTTCAACTAACATACTGAATATACGGATTTAAAAAGCGCTCGTAAGTGATTCATTCCGACCATTTATGCACATATACGTACCTCTTAGAGTTGAGGAGGTCAATGAGTTTAAAAAAGCCGCAAATATACAAAGATAAGCACCAGATTTTGAAATCTGAGCATCGGATCCTTCGGCCCTTAGGCTCCTTACAATGTCCTGGCTGCGTTTGTTTACACTACAGGGAAGGTCATAGTATTTTAAATAATTCGATTAGTGGGGCAAAATCCTAGGATGAGCAGTACAATTTAGCTTAATCATTCATAATGCAACAATCAAAGCGACAAATATTTCATACTACAACAATCTTTTAACTAAAATTTATTTATTACCCCTTCCAATTTTGTCCGGTATAATTTCAGACAAAAAATTTACATTTCATTTTATCCAACTCTAAATGGGCTTTTCTTGTCATTTCCCTACATTCATGTAACGATTTGTGAAAGTTAAATCTTGACTCGTGAAATGCAAAAGGGCCGGTTTCTCTTGGCATAAGAAGTTATTTTCTTTCCCAAAAACTTCTCTTCACAGCGTCAAATTTCTCAGTTCAAAATGAACAATTATCTGCACTTGCAGGTAATGATCCACTTTGGGGTAATGACAACTACAGACTATGTATTTCAGGATGCTGATAACTCTATTTCTTATCTCTTATCCTTACGGTAACTAAATTCTCACCATGAAAGTGTTCAGAGAAAAATTATAACTTTCAGTAAAATTTATAATACGTTGCTTGATTATTTCTAATCAATTTCTCCCAGTTTCTTCATTTCTCATGAGTAATTTTCAAGATCAGGTAAATTGAATTATCTGTATTTTCCAAGTAAAATGAACCATTAATTGAACCTAAGAAATTTTCTCAGCCAATAACAACAAATAAATGTCTATTTTTTACCCATAGACGCACCATTAGCCAACACTTATCATAGGGCGCATAAACCTATCGAGACAAGTACCTCTGTGATGCATAAATTTATTTTAAAATCCATCAAACGGCGAAAATGAGAGCTAACTCGCTGAAAAATCCCACCCTATTAAACACATACGGTATCACTTGACGTGGTTCCTGATAAAAGTAGTGGAATAACCTTTTAACCAATGTTATGAAATATCCCTTTGACAAATGCCGCTTGGGCACATGCGGCATTCAATTAAAAGATTTAACTTAGATTGACGTGATAGTCGATCACACGAGCAAAAATTTAGCTGTAACTCGCGGTTGCCTGGAATATTACCAATTAGCCATTCTTTAGACGAAAAGTTTCACAAATTACAGGCGCAAGCGCAGCCGCCTCATGTCTTAACGGGTCATTGCCAGGACTTCTTACGACGGGGGCTGTGAGCTCAGCGTTAGCTAGAGATAGCGCTGCTCATTTCACGTTCGAGGGGTGACCCTGGAACTTACTAGAGCACTCTGCACTTTCCCTCGTCAAGATACTTTATCTCATCGGATGGCGTTGCGTGGTCGCCAGATCGGGCCGATGGCCGCAGTGGACGAAAATTAAAGTGAGTACGTTTTCAGCACATAAGTGAAGTTTTACTTTTTAGTTAGCATGATGAACCCGTAAGGGAACAAATGTGTTTTCTGATATTCACTATTTCTGATGAATTTCTTGCATAATAGGAAACTTTCTAAAATGTTTTTCATCTTCTTGATCTATCTGTCATGCTCTGAGCTAGTGCATGAACTCAACGATTTTGACGTTGTCAACTTCAGGACTCACTTAAAAATTTGAATGTGGTTTGATCAATGTCAATTTATTATTTTAAATTCGCCTTTGCTCTATTGCATTGTAATGAAGTTTTAAACGTGTTTAGAATGCAAAAAAATAAAATAAAAATTGAAATACATTCAGGTAGGCTCAATATAAGCACCAAGCTTTACATTAGTATCGCCTCCTCCAATAAAGTTTTTGATGTCTCTGTCATAAAAGAAGCTTGGTTTTGACTAGAAAAAAGAGTTAACTTCCTTCTAACCTCCTCTCTTGAGGTGAGTTTTATGTTATGAAAGTGCATGCGAAAGCGGCTAAAAAAATGATAATCTGATGAAGTGAAGTCGGGAAAATATGCTGGATCAGAATTTCTTTCCAGACCAAGTTCTTCTAGCTTTGAAATTACGCATGCAGCCTGGGTTTCGCAGTTACCATGGTGCATCATCATTTCTGTCACGTTCATCAACGAAAGCCAGTTTTCTGTAATGCTGCTCTTAAACGACTTAAAATGATAGTTATGGTCGTTATGATCTCACCTAACATCTTACATACACTCAACAGAACCTTCAATAGGCGTAAGTCATCTCTAGGTTGCTGCATAGGCTTTACTTTACGGTCCAGTCACTATTTTTTTTTTTGCGCTAGAAGTATACGAGTTGACAAGAACGTAATGAGACATCAATCTATATGTTGTTTGAGATTTTCTTCAATATAATGTAGTGCCCATTTTTTACCCTTCGAGATCTTACCAAGCCATTTCATTTCACTGTAGCAGTATTTTACTGACGTAAATTCTTTGTTCTGTCCCACAGAGGTGATATTAAAATTTTCAGTAACACCAGCTTACTATGGTTCACGAAAAATGTTTTTCTGATTTTCATCTCTCATCCTTTAGACAGACGTCATCCTTTTCAAAACAAGACAACCATCTTCAGCGTGAGGCTTCACTTATTGCATTATTTTTACGTGCTTTATTGAGGGATCTTACTGTTGAACTTTCTGTATTTCCCATTGAAAATCAGTGGGAAAAGTATATCGTATACGCTATATACCGAGAGTATACACTTAGAGATCATAAGATAATTTTTACAAATAATTTGAGTAGATTCTGAAAGAATGAAGAGTTTTTGTTAATTGTGATGACAACACCACACAATATTGAAAACCGCAAAAATTGAATCATGTTTCAAAGATGTTTTTACAAACGCTCAAAACTTTCGAGACAACCTGATATAACCAAGGAAATGGCGAAAAGAGAACTGCCTCGAACTCAGGAGTATTCAATGACTTCCCCTGGCTCTCGTTGTACTCAATGCTAATTTGCATGATTTCTCGAGAGTTCCATTGGCATCGACTCGCATCGCTGTAAGTATGCGCGATGCTCAACCTAACTGGGTTAAGGCCTGAAAAGTTTTGTAGTATGCGTATGAAAGCTCCTGGTAACCTTAAAAGAAGCATTCAAATGGTGAAATAAAAGCTATTCACTTCTAAACTCAAGCTTCATGCTTGTGCTTACTGATAAATTCTTTCTGTTCCTCTGATCCAAATGCAGTGTTCCTAATCTTTTTTTTTAGAGATTGTAGGCCTTCATTTGATGAAGACCTTTGTTTGTTAGGCGCATCGTGATCATCAAAAAACGTTTTACACATTATTTGCGTAGTAAATTCCTCTCATCCGTATTCTAAGGCAGCTTGTTGGCCAAAATTAATTATTGCCCTGCCGTTCAACTCAACCAAGAGCGAGATATTCGAGCTCGTAAGGTGATCGTATACGTCTCGACCGCAGCAAGGATAAAGTTAAATCTGGTGAAAAGAATCGACCAAGCTCAACAATCGGGTAGAGGCGCCACTTCAAGTTAGGGTCTGAATTTCCTTCATTCAAATATTTAACGCTGGTAGTCTATTAAAACATTCACTCGACTGCCGACAGCTTAAACCAGGATAAATTTTAGGCTGCGTTGAAAATAATTGAATTTCGAATATCAACCATATTTTTTGCATCGGAATATTATTCACAGTATTTGAGTACAACATAAGTTATATATATCATATTATGGATTACTATCTCGTGAGGCGTGTGGGTGAAATGAGGCATCTCTTTGCAGCGTGAGATGCTGAAGAATTCTGCCACTAGGCGTCCTATCAGGCAGCAATCACTTCGTTCTGCGAATTAACACTCCTCCAACGATCTCATTGAGGCATGTTGGGCGCCAGTTAAATATTTTGTGTCCATAACTGAGGTAACTGAAAAGCTCGTAAATCGTAACATCCGAACGAAAACTTTCTCTTCCAATGAGATGCGTGTAAAATTTGAGCAATTTTGGTGTGAAATTGCAGGACATGTTATTAAATCTACGGCTTTTGCTTCATAAATTTAACTTACTTTAGTAGGATTCCAAATTTATATGTTGATAATGCAGTCACTTACCCTAGCAAAAGAGTGAGAAAGCTGCACTGAAAGCAGTCCACATAAAAAAAATTTTAGGTGGAAAAATAATGGGATTCGGACAACTCATCACCTATTCCAATAAAACTACAATTATAGTCGCGCAAAATCTTTTTACGCTTGGTCCATATAAACTTTTTTACTGTGTTCATTGATATCGCTGGAAAACTTAACTAATAACGTTAACGGAGTCTTTGATAGATGTTCTAAAGCTTGAAGTACTCTTGGAAAAATACATTACTTTATTTCGGTTACACTTCTTTGCTTGCAGCCAAATGAGTTTAGCAAATCAATAAAGTGCGTTAACTGTCAAGTATTGTGAAAATTGTAAATTAATTTGAAGAATTAGCTCCTAGATAAGCAAGGGGAAATTTTTTAACAGTCTTGAATAGATCTCTACTACATTATATAGTTTTCCTTGTTTAGTACATTTCGCATCTTTCGTATTTTGGAGAAGACATCAAACGTCTATTGCCTACAACTTACGGAAATCCCCATAGACGAGTATTGAAACTCTTATACCCCTAAAAATATTTCAAGTGATGAATGTTCACTTTGCTCACAGTCAAATGTGTCAATTATCCATTGATCCGAGATTAACCGTCGGCTAGCACAAACTCGAGTTTTTTTGCCGTTCCCTAAACTGATGAGGAATAATACTCATTTAAATATATAATATTTCAAGGTGATGAATGATACTTTATTAACAACGTATCGAATTTTGTGCTCTATGCTGTTTTCTATTTCAAAGAATAGCGCTCGTATTTTGTGCTCGACGTCATTGATGTTCTTCAGAAAAACGTGGCAAATTATGGGCTCCATGTTATTGATTTTCTGTAGCTATTACGCATCGTATTTTAGGCTCCCTACCATTGATAATTTTTTGAAAAAACGCATTGCACTTCTTAAATTTTGAACAATGATTACCTTTACAAATACTGTACTATATTTTGTAATCTCTGCTGTTGATGTTTTTAGAAACACTGTATCGCACTTGGCACTCCGCGCAGTACCGTAGAGTTGGGGACCGTCCTGTCGAAGTTACATCGGTAGACAGTTCAATTACCTTAATTTTCATGTTCACCTTACCGCAATTTACCTTCAAGTGCGGTAAAAATGTTTACAAATGACAATACGTACCACAAGGTAGTAGAAATGCTGTACATTTCTGCTCATTTTTGGTAGGCATCCATACCTGGTAGTTTTCTTGAACAATTTCTGGAGTTTATCACTCACTGTTAAAAGATATGGGTAAGATATTTTACTGGAACATTAATGATATCTTTTTAATATTTTCCAATAATCAACACGGAAAAAAATTACTACCTTGAACAAACATCGAAAAGCTGAAAGCTGTTTTTCTCACTTTTCCGACCAATCTTATTACACAAATCGGATGCAATGCAATTATAGCAATCAAATCTACAATCTCATTAAGATCTGAGGAGCTTTAGGTAACTCTAGATGTGGACTGAGTACCTACGAATAGAAAATATTACTTATGACGAAGGCCACATTTAAGTACTCACTTTCCAATGATCTCATGGACATCGTAGACTTCATCAAAGAGGACCTCATCGTCGGCCATGCTGGCACTGCCCTCGTCACTGCTCCAGTCCTCTAGAGCCCCGCACTCACACTCCACTCCACTCTCCTGACCGCCGCTCAGCTGCTTGATGAGCAGAGCACTTAGCTTTTCGCTCAGCTGTTCGCTCAGCCCATCGGGCCTTTCACAGTGCTCTACTTCGGTCGAGGAGCGCAGATCTTTGCAGTTTTCACCTTGATCGTCGTAGTCGGATTGATCTTGATAACCTTGCTGGTCAGGGCTCTCTAGATCACCAGGCATGGGCTGGTGGAACGAAGGGTCGCTAGTCACTGTGACCGATGGGATGTTCTTGGGTGGAAGAGGTGGAGGAGGCCCCTTGTTTTCAAAGTTTCGATGGTCGGCAGGCATTCCTCGGCGGCGATCAGCCGAGTCCTTTCCTTTATGCATTGACAGGGATTACGAGTGGCACAATCCAACACCAGGTGACACTTCCCCACACGTGCCCTTCTGCCCCTCAGTTAGGGGGAGCGCCACCCCACAACTCCCTCGGCGCCTCCCCCCACTGCACACTTGAATTGGACGATCCTGTTGAATCAAAGCAATGCCGACTACGTGAGCTAAACATCAAATTGCAGAGAATAATGGCAACGCATACCCAATTCAGAGACCAGTTAGACACGGCCACAGTGGACCAAAAGGAGCGCAGTTTGGGTCGTTGCTTCCAGCACCTGTTCTCAGTCCAAACTGCCTGCCCATTGATCGTTGCTGGATCTCACGGCTCATGCGCTACTGCCTTCCCTGCCCTCCCTCCATCACAACTATAGCTTATGCGCCCTCCGCCGCTCTCTCTTTCTCCCAACTTCTCTCTTTCTCCCGCTCACACAGTTCCGCCACAACAGTCGCTTACGTGCGTACGGCTGGCGTATCAAAAAGAGCAACTTCTACGACGCTCAGAAAAGAGTAGGGGTGACTGCATACGTTTTAAAGTTAGACTGGCGTTGGAATAATGGCATCAAAATTTGCGTACAAAAGGTCATAGAATCTCAAGATGCCGTATAATATACTGGATTAAGTCTGCAAATACTGGAGGGGTTATTGGGATCGTTGTGTTCCAATTCCAGGGAAAAATATTTTGCTTCATCTGTGCGTGCAACTGATGTAAAGCTGTAGCGTTTGAAAACAGACGTGTTTTTCGAGAGAGAAATGGGGTCGATGGATGAGAACTATTTATACTAACTCAAAAACTTACCAATGCAACGAAACTTGTAATAGTTTTAAAAATTTGACTCGCGAAAAGCTTATAACTCATAACTGAAAGTTCAGAAGAATGTGATAAAAATCTAAGATTTTCTTTTCAATATTTATAGAACGGACTGAAGGCTTCCAGATCATTCAGTTTTTCAATGACAATTCCTCTAAAATTCAAATAAACTAACTTTATCAAGATCATCGCAACTATGCTGAAAAAAAAATTGTTAAAATCATGTAAAAATTTAAGTTGATTTTTTTTTTTAGTTTTAATAGTCCAGTTGTGAACGACTCAGTCTGCCACCAGCGCAGACTTTGAGGCCACTTCACTCGAAGTTTTTCCTCAAAGTTGCATTTTAGCGCGCATTTCTACGTAATTTTCTGCTAGACCTGATAAAAATGAGGAGCCTGGGAAGCTTCTTCACGAGTAATTAAATCACTTCTTCCAATACCCGCATCCCTCATGATTTTAGAGGGAAAATTGGGCTGGAACATTATTATGAAATTCGGCAACAAATTGCTCAATGTTAGCTAAATAAGAAAAATGCGCATCAGTCAATAATAAAATTTAGATCCATATTTATCAGTGACTATATATACGTTACGTGTGAGGTAGTCTCTGCTAGGATGGAAATTAAATTACTCTGAGCACCCCGTTCTCCTCCACCGTTAAAAACTAAGCCCTGGGTCATCCAAACTTTATTTATCAACTTCGCAACTAAAGTCATCAGGGTTACGCGCTCACAGAAGCTTCACCTAAATGCTAAGTTTAGGTGCGCGTGTGGGTGGTATGTGCCTCAGCTAGTCTGAGAACGCCAGAACGCAAGAGTCGTAGCATCATGTTACACAAAGAATGATTAACTGCCTACAATAAGTTGATGCCGTTTTCTCGTAAGCTTTCCAAGAAAGTTGGCCTGGCTTTTGAAATAGATTTGAATTTGATTGAATTACACTAGTGACGGGAGTTTCAAACCAAGGAACAATTCCAGCTTCGGTAAATGGGCGAAAAAATATGTATTTCTTCTGCATTAAAAATAAACAGTTGCTCAAATGAGCAATAAAAAATGAACAGCAAGAAAACCGTGACTTGAGTTTCTTGGTAACTTTAGAATTCTCATTAGGTAGACGCAACATACGGATTTCAATAAACAATAATTTAAATTTGTGAAAGCGCTCTCATTTTAAAATCAGAATATCGAAAGCAAATGATCATGCTTTAAAATTTTGAGTTTTTCGCCACTGTTAGTTGGTAAAATGAGCCTTTTGCCTTTAGTTGTGCCATGCGAGCTTTTAAACAGGCCGTTTACTCATTTTTTTAATGAGACTGGAATGCCAAGAGAAATTGATTTTAAAACTATCATTCTGAGTCACCTTTTAAATTAACAAAGGTACAAGTTCTACTGAAGTTGGAAGAAGTTTAGTCTTACTCATGGATTACATGCAGCAATGACAACTTTAATGTATCTACCAAGAACATAAAGAAAATGCTGAATTTCATTTTTTGTGTTTGGGTACAAAAAAATTAAAGGAAATACAAAATTACAAACGTTTCAAGCTCTAGGAAGTTTCTCCGCAGCGGAGGGAGGCGCTAAGGTGGGGTGCGTTCTGAACAGCTAAAGAAATAGATGAAGATTAACGCGCTTTCCCACGTCCCCGCTTCCGGTAGGAGCGGTACGCAAGTTGTCACTCTCTTCAACCAAGAGTCATTTTCGTGTCACTGGATTATTAGAAATTTCTTTGTTTGCTTTTGTAGAAAATTGAAAATTCAATTTTTTTAGAGATGCAAATTTAATTTTTCTGCATGTCCTCCTTGATCATAATTACAGCTCTGAGTTATTTAACAACTACTTTAAATTTTATGTAACTTTTGGGCCCCGGTTTATTTTCCGACACGCTACACTAACATGAACAGATATTTTCTCACAATGTGAACACTAACAGTTACACGCATTCAAAAACTTGCTAACTATTTAAAACTCTCTGAGTGGTTCCAGTTTCTTCGTAGAAATCTTTTTTTTGAATTCTAAGCCCAATAAAATGTTTTGGCCATTCCTTTGTGCAGTAATGTCTTGGTATAAAGTTCATGCATTCAAGACATATGTTATTATCACTAAGCCTAATTAGAACTCTGGGATGGGATTTTCAAGAATGCGGCCGAGCTTATGTACGATCCATTAGACCTGACACCAAATTCACAAACAACGCCCGGTGCATGAACAAATTATTCCTTGAGAAGTACAAACTAAGTAAAAACGTTCTAAGCATGATGAAGACCATTAGTTTACTCCGATTGTGTACGACTTTGTAATTCTGAATTATTTTTAGGTATTTCTCGAATTTCTTAAAGTGCTCAAGCCTGACTTATCATCCTCTTTTTTTTAGCTTTGAATCATTTATTTGCCACCTACAACTTAGAACCCCCTAAAACCAATGAATATATAGTTTGATTTTTTTTGTCATATCAAAGATGACCACAAGTAATTCTTATGATTAAAGCTATGCCAATATGCACATGCATATATGCACGCGCATATGAAATCATGAGCGCATAAAATATGCGGCTTCATGTTAGACATATGCGGTTGCGGAGTGTCGTATGCGCAGTACTCGCATTTATATGCAAACAATATGCGATCAAGTCTTGTACATGCACTGCTGAATGACCGACTTCAGTTAGTTGGAACTTGTTCGATATTGTAAATGTTGAACTCTAAGGTAATAATTCACTACAATATTGTTCAATATTTACAATATCGAGCATTTGCTAACAATGAAGAAAATGTGAAAATAAGATTTCACAAGATTTCAAAGTGAAACAAGGTTCAACGTATGTGGTTACATTAAATAATAATGTACTTTCAATGATTTCAAATAGGACATTTTTTCGCTTATCGGCATGAATACTTTTGTATTGCGAAAACACTCTTTCTACATTGTACGACACCAGGGGAGCTAATTTAAAATTCTCCTTGTCAGATGGAAAAAGTTGACCAAATACTTCGTTGGTCAATAAATTTGGTTGGTTTGTCTTCGTTCCTTAACAGGATATCCATGCAAAATAAAGTAGACATTCTTAGTCTCGGAAGATCTTCTCGTGCTG
>JACJUY010000846.1:162637-184454 GCA_014220935.1 Platorchestia sp. MABIK | reverse complement strand
AACGCTCCCTTCTTCGTAACGTTTATTTAAACACGACGTAGGGTATCTGAATCGTAAATCATTACAATTTCTTCGGTGGCCACTGGTGGACCACCTGCAGTCAACACGTTAATCCATCTGCAAACATCAGTTTTGAAGCTCAAGGCTGAGTAACAACTGATCAACAAGTACCAGGACCAGGAAGGGATCGACTTTAACCTGAACACCATTTTTATGTACACTAGAGGTAAAATCAAAAGATGGTAATTCATTCCTATCTCGGGAATAACGGGATGAGAATCGGACATTTACGCACATAATCACGTCAGTGGCACATCGTCTCGCGTCTGGTAACTCCCTGCAGGAGCCAGTAGCGCTCACGTGTTGCAACTGTCCATTAGCTCACTCTCCTACAAACGGACTGCTCGAGAGAAAACTTAGTTCACACCTTGGTGCCCCCAGTGGTGGTCAACACTGGTCTTTGTTGCGCTGTCAGTGCAAAGTTATATATTATTTTGCTTCAATTCAAGTTCGAGGAAAGGAATCTATACAGTAGTAAAAGCTTAAACAATGAACAGACCTCAAGCGCTACGTTATTTTACATCGTGCACGTTTTATTGTGTTCCAGATTCTGCGTGAACTCTGCTTCGTTAAATTTCCGATCGACTGAGAAAGAAAGCACCGAAAGAAAAGACGAAGTCGACACAGCCTCTAAGGACTGTCCCGACCAGGAGACAGACTCCCATCTCAACAACACTGGGGACACGGTAAGGCCTGCACCTGCTCCGTGTGTCGTGTGTGCTGTGACTAGTGAATTAAAAACGTAGTCCAACGTAGTCATGGCTGCCAATGATCTACGCTTTTTCCTTCAAGTGATGATTCTCTCAAGTAATCCTGCCGCAACCCTTTCCGAAGACGGTATACCTAGACATGTCCTTTTTAATGATCTGTCGAGAAATTTAGGCTTCTTTAATATTGCTCGTATCGCAATTTAGCTTTGACACCATTCGTGTGTTAATATTTCAATCAGTACTGAACGTGGAAAAAAAAAAGTGCAAATTAAGAATAAATTAACGCCTAGCTGCATAGTGGAAAGGCTCTCTTGCGACTGTTCTGAATTTGAGCTTACGTAACCAAATGCTCTTCATTCTTCTCTTAGTATCTTTCCTAAAAAATGTCTAATTATGTTTTAGTCAAATTGTGTCAAAACTTCAAATATTTCCACTGATGTGCTCTTCTCTGCGGCTCTAAGAATGTAGCTATTTGAAAATGAAGTTCTGTCACTAAATCACACAGAAAGTTTGTGTTTGTGCTTGGTTGTATAATTTTCGAAACCACTGTTCATGTAATAATTGGCTTGTATTTCAGTTGGCCCCACTTGTGCACATGGCATCTCCGAGCAACTCGTGCTCGCTGGGAGCGCGCCTGTGCTTCCGTGTGCCAGCCAGCATCGACGGGTATGACGGCCCTGCGTCGCGCACCTGAGACAGGGCCTCTTGGACTAGCCTCTTTTCTCCCTTCAGTTCCGCTGCCAAGCGCTCACCGCCCCGCGGCGACGACCTCCCTCAGCAAGGCTCCGTATCGTCAGGGGACGGCATGAAGTCGCACCCAGCCAACACGAGCCCAACAAACACTTTGGAAGGTGTCACCGCGCAGCCTATCAACGCGAGTAATGCGACAGCACTGTCCGGAGCGGTGTCGCAGCCTGTCATTACGGATGCCCCAGCACGATTGCCTGGAGCTGCCGTCTACAAATCTGCTCTGAAATATAGTGGTCCGCTGCACAGCGCACTCAAGAAAACCTTGTCCGAGGAAAACTGTGACGATTCCGATGCCTCTAGCTTGAGGACAGTTGATGACAGTGATGGGTCTAAAAGTCTTACGTCGTGTGAGTCCAGCCCATCTAAGTCCACCAAGTCCAACCGTCATGTTAGTTTTAGTGCTAGTCCAAGTGTATACCCTATCGAAAACTTGTCCGAATATAATGTCTATGATCCGCCCTCGTGCTTTAGTCGGAGTGGTTCATGTGGTGAAAGACTGAAATTTTTCGGTGGCATTGATTGTAAATCTTTTGCTTCTTCTCCATCAACTTATGCTGGATCTCATGCCGACGCGCCGTCGGCGGAAGTTTGTAAAATAGTAGAACCTCAGCCTCAGCTATGTATTAAAAGTAAGGCAGTTATAACTACGACGCCTCTAACATGTATGGTAGACCCTACTCTGAAGGGCAGAGATGGAAGTGTGATGAATAGTGGTAATGCTAGTAATTATTCTTATGAGAGTCATGGTGATGAACCCACTTCGGGAGACAATCGGTATCATTACGGCGTAGACATCAACAAGGCACCAGGGCAAAACTCCTCTATTTCTGGACCCCAGTTCTCTGCTTTCAAGACGCCAATTGCGGAGCAAAATACTGACACGAGCGAAACCCCCGAGTCAAGAATCTCACAAATCAAGGAGAGATTAAGTAGGAAAGCCTCTCCCAAGTTAGCGAGTGAATATACTGTAAGTAGTCCCAGAGTGTCAGGTAAAATATTCAACTATGATATAGATAGCTCTAAATTGCCTTCCAATTTTGCCCAAGCGAGTCATTCTGGTCTTAGTACTCAGAAATTTAGTGACAGTTCTGTAGTTAATGCAGGATCATCTGCCGACGCTTCAGGTGTCTCAACTGGGATGTCAGCTGGGCCAGTGTCCCCTACTAAGATCACTACCCCTGCAAGTTTAATTTCTTCAAGAGGAGCAATTGCGGCTCTTGCCCGAGGCCCCAAAACAAAGGCCGTCAAAGTCATTCCTATTGCTTCTAAGATTAAAATCGAAGCACCCAAGATCAAAACTAGCCCTACTAGTCCTAAAACCTCTCCGACAGATAGTCTCGGTTCTAACTTGTCCAAAGGACTCTATGAGTCTGGGCAGAGTTCCTTGCGATTAGCCGCCGGTACTCAAATGCAAAATTCGACCCCCATGAGGCGCTCTCCTGATTTCGATGAGCTGAGCGTGTCAGCTGGATTGGATGAGAGTTCAGTCGAGAGAATTTGTGCACAGGCATCAGCTGTAGCGCTTGATATTGCTAGAACAGCTCCTTCTGAAAGCTCGTGCATATCTAACGCAAGTTCACCCTCAATTGATTCAATTGATACTTTACTCTTAAAAGTGCATGCAAATCTGGAGGAAAGCGACGGAACTTTTGGGTTGTGTCCAACCAGTGAAACGTCTATGTCTAATGATGTTAGCATGGAGAGTATCCAGCAAGTATCTTTGTCTGAGGAGCTTGAAGGCCCGAACACTAAAAATGTCACAGCAGATGAAATGCACAAGCCGAAAAAATATCAGAAGAGATCCCATTATATCATAAGTGAAGAATCTGATGCTAACGAAGAGACTCCAACTAGGGCTGAAATCACTGGCGATGTTGATGTATCTGTTGATAATGAACAGTTTTGTATCACTTCAGAATCCAATGGAAATAAAGAAAATGGTCCAGCTTCTAGCAGTATTTGCCGAACCCAGACAACAAGCTTAAATAACAGCGATACTCACTCATCTACTCCACGCCAGCTCAGTCTCCTCAGGCCTGGAAATAACCTACTGTCCAACCATGGAAAACGACCTGGAAGTTTGGACTCGAATGATGAAGGATCTGACCAAAGCTGTAGTGAAGCTTATGTTGAAGCCTTGTCTCCTTCAGAAGCTTTCGATGTTAATTTAAGGTGTAGTGTAGGAGAGAGACTTACAGTAAACCACCATGAGAATGATAGAATTCTGTCATCTACTTCAATTCCAGCATTTTATGATCAACCTCCGACTAAAACAGTACTTTCTCGTCTGTCTAAATTTGATCACCAGCAAGACTCGGAAGACGACGTTTCTGAAGCATCGTTTTGTTCTGCATCTCCGGGGGAAGAGAAGACTGCTGTCGCCGGCCTGATGGTTGCTCTTGATAAACAGTCGGAGAGTGTCCCAGATGAGCAGTTCTGCAATAGCACCCCATGCGAAGTGAATCGTCGAGCAAATTTGAAGACACAGATCAGTTCTTCCAAAACCATGGGCTCCGATTCCATGGTAAATATACAAAAAAGCGTGGATACTTCAGGTGCCTTGGGTAAGTGTGCTGATGAGGTTAGCATTGAGGCAAAAGATTCTAAATTAGTGAATGAAGCAGAAAGAAATGCGTCAAGCTCAAGTGCCGATGGTAGCATACAACTAGCAGGGAGTGATATTGAAATTTGTGGAGACTTGGATATCAGCGAATCACCATCTTCCATCAGTCATAGTTCAAAAATTGCGAGCATCAAGAATGAGCTTTTACTAGCTGACTCAACCGACGCATCGGAAGAATGTTCAACTGCCTCTGGTCAGGTTCTTTCAGATGCTGAATCTTCTCTCAGTGAAGTTTCTGGGAATTTGCGCAAAGATGACGATAGTGATATCACTAGAATGTCCAGTAAAGTCTCTAGTATAGTCAATATGTTTAGCGAAGAATCCAGCAGCAAAGGAAAAGTTACTGGTGAACACACTAATTTGCGAAATAAACCCAAAACCGTCAGGCTGCGGACCAGCATTCCAATCGCGAGTGTGTCTAGCGGCGCCGAAGTGATCACAACAAAAAGCGGGCTAGGTTGTGTCAATACGCCTGGAAGCAACAGCTCACTTCTCAGGTACAAGAAACGGAACGCATTTTCAAGCAGGAAAGCCATGTTTGAAAAGTTGGAAAAATCTGGTGAGCCTAATCCATTGACGAAGTCCTTGAAAGTTACACCTGGGAGAATGGAAGAAAACAATCCTTCGAGTTGTCAGGGAACTGGGGCTCTCAAGACAGGTAGTAGTACCAGTAGTGGGAGTTCTGTGATGGGAAGTTTGGGAGATTCAAATGTCAGCAGCTTTAGCAACACAAGTTCTATAAGAACGTCGAGTACAGACTCCGAAGTTGCTATTGCAGAAAATTTTCTCCCAAAAGTGAAGAAACACAGCCGAAAAAAATCAGGCGTTTTCGAAATTTCATCGGAGGCTGAAAAACGATCATCATCTAATTGTAATTCCGACAGAGAAAGCCCCAGAACCACTGCTAGTTTCGACTCCGATATGAACAGCCTGAGTTCAATCGCGACGATTCCTGAACAAGACGCCATCCGTATCCGTTCAACTCCCCACACTCTCAGTAGCTTGGAGCGCAGTAAGCCAAGCACTTCTTCTAGACTGCCTTTAAACAAGAAACACTGTGATAGTTCTACTATGCGCTCTTCTAAAGTTGAAAAGGCATCAAAGTCAAATCTCAGTGCTGGTAAGTATAAAGCGGAACCTAAAATATCTCTTAAACCTAGTAATGTTGGTCAAAAAGTGTCTCCTCGATCAAGAAGGAGAAGTGGGGACAACCCATCGCAAGCTCTCGGTGAAAAGCGGAATTCTTCAAGCGAGAGCAGCCTTTGCGAATCGAGTGCGAGTGATAACTGCGATAAAAGCCGAAGCAAGCCACAATCATCGTCCATTCCTTGCCATTCAAAAATTTCTTATAAAATAGAAAATGACTGCGTGGCTTTTGGTACTCGGTTGAGAGAAATGAGGGCTAGTGCTGACACGTCAAGTGCAGAATCAACATATTATAAGAACTCTCGCGAGATTTCTATTCAAAATCGAAGTAACTCTGGCAAAAAGGCTACTAAATCGTGCGCTAGATTTACAAACGATTTCGGTAAGAGAGCGACCACTTTCCCGTCAAAGCCTTGTGAATCGAAGTCTTTGAAATTAAATTCTACCAACAAGTCACAGGACTGTAATCGGGCTGACTCATCAGATGCAGCAGATAATGTGAAGCAGTCAGCAGATCAACAGCCCTGTAGCTTTACAAGAATGAGTCACTGCGAAGAAAACTCTAAAACTCAATTGTCAGGTGAACTGGAAGAGAGTCTCGCTGTCCAAAATTTAAATTATTCTCCAAAATTGGCTGAGCTCGATTCATGTTCTAGTAGAAAAGCTTCTAACCTGCCAACATGTGATTTAGATAGTAATTTGAAAACAGATGCACAGAGTGCCTCTTCTAAGAAGTTACCTGCGACACTAATTAGCTCAGTGAGCGATGCCTCGGATGATTGCGAGCTGAAGCAGCTCATAGAACATCTTGAGAAGGAACACGACGAGCTCGAACACCGCAGCAGAGCCTTAGCTGCTGCCGCACTTCGTAAGAAAAATTCGAGCTCGAAGCCCCGTAAAACTCCTCGTGTTCAGAAACTCATTTCACAGTTCGAAACGAAATGAGATTCTTCTGCATTCACAAGTTTCACATCGTCTCCGGCGCAACCGTTACGTACATGGATTAAGTGCTTCGAAGGTAATGCAATTTCTTATTCGATTTTATAATCATCTGTTTACTCGAAAGAGCCCTATTTATAAGGTCACATTCATGGGTCTGAAAATCGGATGTTGGACTTACAACGTAGCACTCATTTTTTGCATTTTTTAGCTTACAGCATTTTTTAGCTTACAGCATTTGCTTATGAACTGGAGTCGTAATCTATTAGTGAATGAAAACAATCACATTGAATTGTATTCCAGAGGTGAGATTCGCGTATATCTGAGAAATCACTTCAATTACTTTGTAATTCGTCTTGTAACATTCATGACGATTATTTAGAGTAATTTATTTATACATATAGATTATCAAGTGCCCAAATGCTAAACAGCTGCTAAGTACGACGTGATGTGCAATATCAATTTTTTTATTAAATTATCTATTCATTTTTACATGACCAAATGACTAATGTTTTAGCTACTGGCCCTGCTTTCGTATGAAACTCAGGATTTTTCTAGACCAGCGAGTCCGCACCAGCCTTGGTTGTTTGCATGCATGACGCACACTCTGAGTAAAGCGGTCACACCTAGAATGTTGTGCTCGTACGCTCGTTGTCAGAACAAAAGGGAAATTCGGACGCCAAGTTACGGCGCTTATCGCTCAAACTTGAAATTATTCGAATGATCATGCTCGCTCATGGCTGGAGAACTGCGTCAAAATGTGACTTTTTTAAAATCGACACCTGTTCATTTGGACAATTATTCTGCATTTAGTGCTGGACTGATCCTCCCCAACATTTCAATGAGTACTACTGGCTTGATTTCATTATACTAGGAATTTTATATCAATGCCTACGGTACATTTCCACTGTGTTGAGCATTAAAATAGGATGAGAGTTGCACTATATTATTACGATGTCTTACTTCTTGAAGTAAAAGGATATATAGCAGGTAAGATTATCATGTGTCCTGTACGATTTGTAGGAATGGCATGCACTTTGTTATGCAACAGGCTTGCGTAAAAGATCAACGTCTATAAGTAAGAAATGTAAATTTCCTGTCATGGCATTGCCCCCACTCGCTGAGAATGTCTCATTCTATCAGATTTCCCTGAAATAGAGTAAATTGAGTCGATGGAAGTCGGTTCTAGTGCTTTTCTTTCATGCGTGTTCCCATAATTCTAGACCCTTTCAAACTTTGATTTCAGGTGAGAAAAATAGGAACAAAGAAGTGATCAGAAAGCAAAGAATTTAACTTTTCACTAGAAGGGGCTCATGGCTATGTTTACCAGACTGTTATCTACGAACTGGTGATGTATTAGTGTGCTAATGAGACTTCGAAATTAGATTTACGAAAACTGATTATCTCTTCCTGTGCGGTTTTTTGGGGCTCTTGATTTATCTCGACCCAGAGTATGAGAGGCACACCTGTCTTCGTTGGATTAGTTTAAAATGTTAGGTAATGCAACGCATCTGCGTGCTGGAAAAAGAACTAAGTCTCCTGGAATATTACTGGCTAAGCTCGACGTAATCCGTTTTCCAACAGGAGCTCCACTGCCAATTCTAATGTTGAAAAGTGCGCGTTTTCTCGGATACGATTCGCTGTGCCTTGTACTAGCCAGCTCGTGTTGCCGGCTTACCGTAGAATTCGCGTCCAAGATTTTTCACTTATCTGTATATATATGTTAAAATGCCGTAAGTGAGCATCTGGCTACTGACTGAAAATGGACGTCACGTGAAAATTTATATGCTCTTCACTATTCTATGTCTTTGGTGCTTTACTGTTTCAGCGATTTTCTGGATTCCATTTTGAGCCAGGTGATTTGCTAGCAATGTTCAGCCTTCATCTGCATCTTAATTAGCAAATTCTATCGAAACGAGAATTCTTCAGTTGACTTCTCATGCGCCCCATTGCGGCTTCTGGCCATCGCCGTCTTTCTGAAAAATTGAGATGAGCGGAAAAACTTTTTCGGCATCTTCTAAAACTATTCTCCAGCTTAACTGCCAAAAATTCCAGAACGAATAAATTTATTTACAATGAAACAAACATATTCTCAACTTCGTTTCTGTGGTCATTTTAGACATGGAAGTCCTCGGAGATGGAGGAAAACATTCAAAGTTCCTCCGTGGACAAACTCACGCGGTTTTCTGGCAAAGTTCTGACCTCTTTCACGTGCAGAGTCGATGCTTATTCTAAACATTTAAATGTGCCATTTTGGGAAATCTTTCGTAAGCAATTTATACTACTAGTTTTACTACAATTTCAGTCAAGTTGTAGCATTTTTCCTCTTAGCAATTACTGGTGTTGATATGAAGTTCCTTAGATACTTGTTACCTCCTTGTCGAGGTATCTTGCTATTCGAGCAACCTGCATTCAAAAACTCGATAGTATATGAAGTTCCACCTCCGAAGCTTTATTACCTGTTGCTGACAGATACGAATAATGATGTTTAAAAATAATCACGCAATTTGTTTAGCACTTGTACATGAAAGCTTTGTACGATGTGATAAAACTAAGCATTATCTTGAACTCATGTTTTGTTGAGCGTCGTCTATTTACTCTGCTTTCTACGTTATTGTTTCGTTCATATATCTTTTGAAATAGTTCCTCATCTCATGATTAGGCAACGTATTCAACTGTTGCATTTCAGCCATAGTGTTACGATGTCTATGCTAGTTTTGCTAGCTGTTACCAGATATTAGTGTAGTTTAGTTGATACGCGTGGCGTTCGTCAGTTTTCAATTCTTGATCCAAAAATTTGTTTGACGGAAGGCATCTATAGCTTATTGTTAAGATGATTTTATTTTTTTACTATCTCTTGTTTCTCTAGTCTGTAAAGCGTCTCTCCGGAGCTTCGCTGTCACGTGCTCTCTTTCTCGTAGTGCAGTATTCTTGCTCGAGGTCATGTCGTATGAGGGATGTACTTCGAGTATAGACCAATAATTGGGCGTAGCTCTCTTCTCATTATTGGGTTCATGTGCAATTATTTCGAAAGGAATCGGGTTACGTATTTTACCGTCAACTTAGGGCGCTACTGTTAACTAATTTCATTTTTTTAAATAACTTGGGTGAAGCTGCTGCAAAACCTTCAACGTTTGGTTCGCAAAATCTGTTCTATAGTTTATTTGTACAGTATCTGTTGATAGTTTATTTTTCTTGAAGTTATAGTGAATGCATTCTCGAAAAAGATGTTTTCTTTCTTAACGGATGAGGATTTGCTCTCCTTGGATGATTGACAAAATTTCAGCGCTCCACTTACAGGTTGTCCTCGTATTTCTCCAAGTTATGGTATCGAAAAGGTTTAGTCTTTCAGAGGGGTGAAAACTCATGACTGTCAAATACTTTGCCAACTATATTTATTTCGAAAGTCTGTTGTATGTTCAACATAACATTGGATTGGGCGATGATATGTTCTTTCTTTAATCTTTTACGAAAGTGGCCGATTTTTGTTGTTTAATTAAACTAGTGTCATCATTGCATTTCCTCTTTTCTCTCTCTTCACTTCTTCGTCCTATCGACATGTTCCAACTGCAGGCTGTGCCACTGTGCTCAGAGACATGGTCCTTCTGTGGTGCATCAGTTTTCAGCTGTATCTTGAGCGCATCATAATTGCCTTAATTTAGTGGGAGCTGCCGTTAAATTCTGAATATGATAATTGTAGTCAGCTGTTCATTAGAAGCTTGGTAAATTATGGCTTGGTGGAATGCGAATAATGAAGGATTAGATTCGAAGTGCTACACCACTATGCCACTCGACTAAACTGATACTTAGGGAAATTATTCATTAGTATTTCGTGGCCTCATGTAAGCTTGGCAGCTTTTTATATCGTGTGTATCATAAGATATTAATTATAGAAAGGCTTTGTATTTATGTACTTTACGCATAGCATTTGAATGTGATCCTTAATATATGACTTTAATATGAGTTTTTATTTCTCTGTACCTTGCAATTAGTATAATTTACTTAATTGTTGCGTTTTGAAAGGGATTATCTGCATCGCATTGTACATTGGCTTTTGGAACACTTGAAGCTCGATTGTAGGGAACAGGGATTGCTGAGTTGTGTCAAATGGGCTAGCGTATTTCTAAATGTAATGTTTCTAAGAGTAACGAACTAACTTCAGCAGCACTGACTGCGCACATCTGTTGAAGATTTTACTTTTACATTAGGAGTTCTTTTTGATATTTTTGCGTTATTGAGGTGACCAAATTTACGGTCGATTTTGTAGTAAAGTAATTGCTTCTTTTTCCTGTTCTTGCTTTCACCTTTGTCTTCTTTCTGCGTGAGCCTTACAAAACGAACTCAGCGTTACTCTTCAGCGAGTTTTTCTTATCCGTCAATGAAATAAATGATTCTAACAATCTTCTTCATGCGTTTCAGAGCAGTTAGAGTCCCCTTCATTCCATAGTTTTTGAAGTTCTTCTGGAGACCAGACAACGGACATTTTGGACCTTGAGACTTTTCATCGCGTGAGCTACACAATCTCGAGCTTATTCACACGTCAAGAGTTCTTCGTCAATGATGAAAAAGCTGTCGGATGCTGCACAATGGTCATCAAATGCATCTGCAACATTATTTTTATCGTCAGGTCTCGAATTTATCTACTGAATAGGGCTTCAATCACTCGAATGAAACTTGTTTATTGTTGCAATCAATCGATGAACGAGATAATGCACAAAATCGATTTGTTCTACTCAAATTAGAAGCAGGTTTACTTTCAACCTGTTTATACGACTCTGTCCTGTTAGGTTTGACTTATCAATGCTGTTCACAAGTATTCGTATATAATGGATTTCTCGAATGTTTGATAATTTCGAGGACACCGACATTGATGAATTTCCTGGTGAACACAAATGAGCTACAAGTTTATAAGTCACGTCTTGATGTATGGTTTTACGCTTGCACGTACAACTAAATTTTGTTTTATTGGATGCCAATGAGAGAGAATATCGGAACTCGTGCCGTAAGTGGCGTCTCAGTAAGATGAAATGGACAGTACCGACGCCTGCAGTTTGCATCTCACGGTTAATGCAGTTGTAACTTTTTACACAGCAGTGAGCAAACTTGACTTGGCGAGGGCCACATAAGTGGGACACAGCTGAACAGCCACACGTTCTCAAATCGCCGCTATTTTAGACTAAAGTCAAAATGGAACTCTCGTTCATATAAAAGCAACCCAGGGATTATAAAAATGAGGAAATCACGATCGAGGGTGGGACTTAGACGTAAACTATCGCAACATACTAAATTCGGAGTTCAAAAATATTTTTCCCAATGATCGTACGTGATCGTAAGTTTGTGCTCAAGAGCGACCATCACACAAAAAGCTAGATGGAAAGCCTGTAAGAACCATTACGTCACACAGCGTACGTGTGCGCGGTATCGCTCACTCAAGTCATGGATGAGGGTGAATGACTGCACGTCATTTCGTTGTCGGCAAGGATTTTTTCGATAAAGAATGAACAGTCATATTGTTATTACTACCCAAGTTACTGATGCAGTATCACGTGCAACAGTCAATAAGGTGAAAACAAATCTGTGACATCAGGTTAAGTCAACGCCACCAAATGGTAACTTCTTTAAGAAAAGCGGGTAGCTAGCCTACTATTAAGTCAAGTATTCATCTGTTGCAAAAACATCGAGTTTTATGAGACATTACTTTACTGAAACAAAATGGCACAGTGTAATCGTAATATGGTACACGTGCAATCCCAGCGCAATTGGTGGAAGATGAACTAGACATAAAAAATTAAATAACGATGATGAATAAAAATGTATTTTAGTTTTTTAAAAGTTTGCATATTTATCTTTAGTGGGTGAACATATTTGAGTTTCGTCATTGACGAAAAAAAATTGAGAGAAACACATGAAAACGTATTCCCTTTGTTCAATAATTCCAAGTTTTTGAAAGGCTTTTAATAATAGTAAGAAAAATAGACAGTGACGAATTGACAAAGAATGCCTTGGAGGACAGTCTGCACCTACCTAACACATGAGCTTAAGCTCATCTGGTACTGGTACTCTTTGATATTGAGTGCTTGTATAATGGAAGTAAATAAGTATCCACGCATATGAAAAAATACGATTGCTCGTAAATTTGAAAATTAGTTTTGAGTTTATACATATTAACATGTACCTAATAACTAGATAGGAAAACATGCTTTTCTAAAAACAAATTTATGAAATTGCTTCTTCGAATAACATTGAGATACAAGAGTCCCGATATCCAGATGTGAGGAAAGATTGGTAACAAAAACATTTTACAACACGAATAGAACAATGAAATTTACATTTACACTAATGAGAAAATATCTCAGTAGTATTCACTGTGCACTGAGGGCATCGACTTACTATATGACAATATCTTACTATCTAAATAAAAAATAAGCGAAAATATACAATTCCTCCTATTTCTTTACTGCTGTATTTTCTGCTCTTGAACATATATTTGCCGTCCATGAGCATGCAATGATCAGTTTTATTAGTATTGAGCATGATAACACTTGAACTTGCATTGAACGATGTATGATACAGGAATAAAATTACAGGGAATCGAATAGTTATGTTTGTCACAGCATTACTAAAAGAAAAAACAATTCCATTTGGGCTTTGAAAGAAATTTTTAGTGATCCTTTGTGTTGACTTTCCTTTAATTCATTTGTATGAGAGCTATTATAATAAATCTATTATTTGTTGTGATTTTCAAACTACTATCACTTGCCGGTGGTAGCCCTGCTGCAGTTGTTATGGCAAGATGGCCTCTCTTCCATCTCCCGACCAGGTAAAATTAAGAGTTTTTGTACCATAGTTTGCATTGCTATGCACTTGATTGATAAATATTTGGAATGACATGACTTTAATATTAAAATTTACTTACTCTTTTATTTATTTCTTTATCTTCTTTGCAATTATTAAGCCCTTGACCCGTGAGACCCGCCTTCTTATCGGTCGATATGTGGCTAAAGGTTACGATAAAACTATGATAACAATACCCAAGGCATTTGTGGCATGGGTAGATTATGCTTAATTTTGACGAAGTTGAACTGAAAAATTGTACCCAATATAATGAATATATTTATGTTTTTTTCCCATATAAGTATTTAAAGTTACGGAATTGAATCTTGATTCGAAAAATATTATACAATAACAAGATGTAGGTATTCTTTCTATCGTGTTTGTACGACATTTAAATTATTTTTGGAATGAGAATTATTACATCTATTTAAAAATCTTATAATAGTCAGTCCTGTAATTTTAGTGCTGGCAAGTGAATCATAAATGTGCTCCAAAATGACAAAATGTTTTAGAGATGACCCAAGTTTGATTCATTATTCTATGACCTACACTGGAAATCTGGTTTATCACAAATAATTTAAATAACACATTGATTCTTGGTGTGTAAGACCTGCAGGTTTTGGTTACCTCCTATGGGCATGCCAGAATAGTACATAAAATAATTCTAAATTTGGATAGTACAACAGTAGATTGTCAAGTTTGGTAAACAATTTCTTAAATCTTAATTGATCATTCCTAAAATTACATCAGGGGCTCTTACTAGATGCCTATCTTTAAATGAATCATTTAAATTGTTCAAATTAGTTCCATTAGGATAATTTTTAAGAAAGAGTAATACTCCTGCATGTAGCTCAATATTGTGTCTAGGCATGATAGAACATTCTAATCTTAGTTTTTTCTAATACATTGTGTATTTGCCTGACAATTTTTTTTGTGTCTGAATTTTGATGCTTTTTTATGATTCTAGATGCTGTAAACTTCTGTTATTCAGCTCAAATGTGAGGCTAAATATCTTGGTTTATCATAGTGTGGATAATAATTGTAATTGCTGTTTTTACATTCAATCATTTGTAAAATGCTAAGGAATTATAGTACAACAGCTAAGTGAAATTGTGAAGAGCTAGCCTGGTGAATGTGAATAATGCTGGTGAATGTGTGATAAGAAATCCTGCCTGATCAGAATGCAAAAAAGCCTACCATGGGAGTGGGTGTTTTTATTGGTTGATTTGAAATACATGAAAATACTTAGATCCTTGTAGAAAACTTATACCCTCATATGAGAAAATGAAGGAGAACTATCCATGTTTATTTGAAAACAGTTCATTCTAGTCAAGTTATTAATGCAAAGCAAATTCATTCAACTACTAAGGATAGCTTTCTTTTTTGCTACGATAGAAATTTTAGAAAATTTTAAATTGTTCCCAATCCCAAGTTCCTAAAAGTTTTAAAATGCATTTGGGCTTGAACAGCTGTAAGCTTGTGTTTTAGCCTGCTCCATACTCATGGATAATGTTGGTAAAGATTGAACAAGAACAAGTTGGGCCCACAAAAAGATGCCCTATGTGTGTGTGCGGAAGCCTCTTGGCAACTGTTCAGTTGGTTACTCTCCCTTTAGTTGAATTTTTGTGGTAAGATTGAAGATATGAGAAATTTATGAACATTTGAATTTGTGACATTCATTCACTACTCTATTATGGTAAATAAGACCAACGGCTTGAAATATATTAACAGCAAAAGTTGCCTCTGTTTTCAATTGCTTTCATTGAATTTCCTGAATGAATTTTTACTTCTTCTGAATGCTTTAAAAAAGTGGCAGAATTATTTAATAATTTTCATACTTTTTTTTTAATAAGTTTTTGCCCTCAAAGCTTTTGAAACTCACATTTATATAGCGTAAGGAGGGTGTAGGTTTATATTTTAAATGGACAAGTCTCCAATGCAGAATATAGTGTAGTTGTGTGTTTTGTGTCCTACATAGATGTTCTTGTTAAACTTGCATTGACAATTTTATTGAAGGCACTGCTAATTGACTATTTGTGATGGCATTTTGTTTACTTGTCTATCTATATGAGGACTCATGGGCTTCTTTAATACTTCTGCAGATAATTGCAAAATTATTTACTGTGGTCTCTAGTGCTGCATAAGTACTGAGTTTAATGTTCGAATTTGCTAGCTGATTTGTAATTTTTGATATTAGGCTGTCACCGTATAAAAAAAAGTTTAGGCACATCCTTAATAGAGTTCATAATCAGCTGGTGAAGATGGTACATTTTGGAGATTTTCTTAACTGCTCAATTCAACTTTTGAAATGCCATGTGGAGATGTTGAATGGTGTTTTGATGAATCATTGACACTCTGTTTGCATTTAATACTTCACTTGAAATGAATTATAATTTACTCCTGATTACTTACTCATTTTACTTTTTTTAATTATAGGTAGTGAATAGTGACAATCTTGTTGACTACTGCTCAATTTCTTGTTTTACATTGCTTCCATTTAAAGTAAGATCTTATTTTGATAGCTGAGTTTTGTGGGCTTCATCTAACCCAGATGGTTGTATGGCCACCTAAATTCATTCAGCCAGATTATACATTGCGGTAAAATTGAAACTGCCATCCAATTTTCAGCTGTGTGATAGGTTGTCATGCAAGTCTGTTGTGAGCATTGCCTAAGTATCCAATGAAGATTTATACCTTCCTACTACTAAGTTCCTCCTGACTGCTGTTATGATACAATTCTTTTCATGCATTTTAAGCATTTAATTTTATTGCAGGTGGCGGGGGAACACATCCGTACCTTTGAGACATGGTATCGCAGACTAGACCCTGCTGGTACTGGTATTATCCAGGCAGGCCCAGCTGCTCAATTCCTAAAGAAGTCTGGGCTTGATGATGACTCATTGAGTAAGGTGAGGATCTCAGCCCACACAGATGTTCTATTGAACATGTCAGTACTGAGTCAGGTTGATAACTTTACATTTCTTCCCATTATTTTCCTCAAAAATTTGCATCTGAATTATTTTGTGATGTTATAGTGTTTTATTCAATTAATTGTATGATATGGTCTAATTTTTTATTAAAAGCATTCATGATTAAAAGGAAATTAAAGACCAAAAAGATGCAGCAAAGATATTCCATGCTTTCCTGCAGAAAGATATTCAACCTGCGATGGGTAAAATTGAGGTGAGGTTGCAAGAAAATCATTACTGTTACTTGCATCCGGATATTCCAAGAGCACTCAATACCCAGAGTGGTGAAATTATCATCTTGATACACTGAGCTTTGGAAGAATATAAGGAGGAACCACAGCAATGTTACAAATGCCTAGGTGTCGGGCAGTTGCCATGTTGACAACACTGTTTCAGCACCTGCATTGCATTGCTCCCAATTTTTTCCCCTTTTTTCTGTGTTGTGCTTGATTTCTTGTACCAGTGATATATATTCCATTCCGTATACGTATCTGTTGGTTGCTTTGGACAATCGGGACTATCGGACAGGGTTCCCCCCTTTTGTCCATTAAACCAAGATATGAGTGCACATGTATCTGACCCGAGTGTCTGAGACTAGCTGTTTAAGCCTGAACCGCTGACCTAGTTTCGGAATCCTAGTGGTGAGACGATCAACAGGCTAGTTTCACTACACCTCAAATACCAAGGAGAAAGTGCAATTTTGGCTTCTCAAAAAATTGAGCTCCTTTCTCAGACACCATGGATGTCATTTTGCCAAGAAATCTGCAACACAAATGGATGTGTGGTTCATTTGGTGGGAGATATAATCTCAGCAGACACCCGTAACCTTACCACCATTCACCAATACAGCATGCAACATCAAAAGCCAAGTAAGACCCTGCTAAATAAATGATAGAACTGGTCCAGTCAATGAACAACCAAGAATAGTCTGAACAAATAACTGAATTATTGGAGATGCTAGATTCACCCCACTCAATACAAATTCTATTCCAGCTTCATCAGTACAAAACAAAATTTGAGCAATTCATTAAAAAAAAGTTTAGAAATGCCAACAATCACCATAACTTATCCCAACACTTCAAGATAAAGATAGCCAAAAAAAATGGAAATAACCCACCTTCTAGGTCCAAGGAATTCACAGACCTCAAGAACAAGAGAAGGTAGAACCACGCGGAGAACACGCCAAGCTCAAAAGTTCTAAAAACTTCTCAGACTCCTTCAAGCAGAAAGGGACAACTTCAAGCATCGCTAGCTTCTAAGGTTATTGCAGTGACGATGGGGATGACTGCGCCATTAGAAACTCAAATACTCACTAACTAAAACCGATCACAACATATAAGAAACCACGAACTACATTTCTGCATGCCTGAGGCCAAGACAGAACTTTACAACCAAACAATTCAAGTAACTGGAAAATTTGTTGAAAGCAAGACGTTGTCTTATGCATAAAAACTGGTATATTAATAAATTCAAATTCATTTATATTTGATCCATTGAATTTTTATTCATTTTATTATAGTTATATTTGTATTTGCTGTTCAACCTGTATCGTCCTATGTGTGTTTCTTTTCAAGAGACGGGGCTTCGATGCAGAAGAGTAACACGCCTTACTCAATCCTCACTCCACACTTCCGATGTATAAAACATAAGTGTTGTGGTTGCTGGATTTTTTTTTTAGTTTTTGTCCCAGTAGGGAAGTGGTGTTAATTTGGTTGAATGAATACCAATTAACTTATAATTTAATCTGGTTGAATACATATAAAATTGTCCTGGTTTCTTCAGAGTGGCAATTTTATAGTTTAGCTTAATTATATGTCGGAAACAAAGTTGATTTTTATTGTTTGGCCAAGAATTGTTCATGTATAGCACTTGTATAATCTTTTTTATTTTCAGATATGGGACTTGAGCGACCCAAACGGCAAGGGTTTCTTAGACCGCCTTGGTCTCTTTGTTTCCCTGAAGCTCATTGCCTTAGCACAAAACAAGAGAGAACCTGCTCTCTGTAACCTCATGGTGCAGCTCCCGCCCCCTAACATGGTGAGCATCACCTCTATGTCTGTCTGCGGCAAGTTGTCACTTGTGATCTGTTGTTGCCGTGCTCACAGATCTTGCCAGATGAGCATGTCAGAGGTCTTTTAAGAGAAGTAGAAATATGTCGGTATTGCCGTCTAATGAGTCTGCTTTTGACCTTACATAGTTGTTCTCATTTAGAACACTCATAAGGGAAATTTTATTTTAAAAATACTTCAGTTGTTTATGATTTAAGATATAGTCAAGTCTATGGGAATTAGCACTCCCATAGAGAATGTGAGAGCACTCCCATGGAGGAGGTGAAGGTCTGATGGGCTTTTCTTTTGTTAAAAAGAATAGGTTTTTGTAGTACAGGCCATCTTTTTCCGTTTGCTATAGTTCTTTTTTTTTTCAACACTGTTTATTTTCTACTTTCATTTGTTCTTTAAACTTCTATCAGTCTTGCTGTTTTTATGTGTAGGGTGTGAGGACATTCCTTGTGCATAGAATATCTGTTCCCCTTAATCCTTACTAATTAGTGCTTTCCTTCTTCCTCCCTTGTAGGGAAAACTTTTGTTCTGGTTAGGTAGGCTAAAACTAATTATTAATCTTAATCCCATTAAATGTTTCTAGCATTTTTTTAAATAAATATACAGTGATGGCTGACAGTCCATGGCAGCTCGTGTGCATGTTCATTCCTTAATTTTAATTTTTCTCAGGGTGACGCGCCTCCCCACCCTCCACCCCCGAAGGCCGCAGGTCCACCCCACCCCGCTCCACCAACTCACCCCCCGCCCCCCACCGCCAATGTGCCGCCCCCCAATCCGGCCCTGTGGACCATCACCCCCGCAGACAGGGCGCGCTACGACCAGATATTCAACTCGCTAGGCCCCAGCGCTAACAAAATACACGGCAATAAGGTCACTACACAGTAATGGAAATTTGTTGCCTTTCTTGTGCAGTAAAATATTTTAGGTTCCTGCGTTTAACGTTAGGGAAAGGGATAGCGTACTAGGTGGTGGAAATGCCTTACTGAGTTAAGTTACCTACGTTCTGTAGTAGAACTGACTAAGTCCTAGTGCTTTCAAAATACAGGGCAATAAGGTACACAACTCTAATGTAATGGAGGTGTCTTGGTGACGTTCCTTACCTTCTCTCTGCATTACGGTGACTTACTGAGGCTTCAAAATTCCTGAGTGTGCGATTATATGTGAAAATGATTTCGTTTCTGCTCCAAGCAAGTCATGGATCAATCAGTTGAGCTATTGTAGACATTGCTGCGTCATGTCATGCTCTAATGGCTCCTACACTTGCTAGAGATGACTTGTTCTCTTAAATAATACCACTAGCTCAGGAAAACGCCTTGCATAGATGTTAAGGAAGTAATCTAGAAGATTACCCTATAATAGCTTCATAAGTACCCAGTCTTTTGCGCTAGAGTGCTCCGAGGCTTCGTAACAGGGTGACCAACACTGAATTTGTTTTCTTCATTGCCAGGAAAGTAACTGAGGAATGAGAGGTTTTTCTATCACAAGAAAACGAGTCATTCTTCCCTTTCATGGGTTTTAAATGAGGTGTTTCGTTTTGTGTACGGCCACTTAAGTGTTTGTGACGAAGTTACAAGCTAAGCCACTACACTTGTTGAATGCTGTTTGGACTACCTGCTTTTACCACAATCTGACAGTAAAGGGATAGCGTACTGGATGTTTTTGCTACGCTGTGATACTGTCTCACATTCAGCAGTTTGAAAATAAACTCTCATAGCACAGGAACACTTTTATTCATCAAAGCGCCGCAGATGCCACATGTGTCTTGGGTATTGACAAACTCGATGTTCAAATTACTGTAGTTGTATTGCTCCGAGTTCGCAAAGAAAGTGAATTTGACGTGTATTGTAATCAGGTTCGAGGCGTTATGATGAACTCGAAGCTGCCCACGGACGTGCTGGGCAAGATCTGGGATCTGTCTGACATGGACAGGGATGGCTCGCTGGACAGAGCCGAGTTCTCTATAGTAAGTTCAGCTCTACTTTGTTGTTGTTGCTAGATATTTCGTGTTGGCCTTGTGTCTCCGTTCCTGTCTCATTTGAAGACTTGAAAGATTCATTCACTGCTTGCAATCAACGTTGTTAAGAAAATTAAGATATAAGGAATATATGTACTTGAAAATTAATAATGAACATTATTATTCAATTCATTACCATTATGGGCCATGTGAGCTACGAGGCTTCTATGGGAACCTATTAGGAGATGAACAAATTTGTTTTTAACTATTGTGAACAACTTGGAACACTTAGATTCTTAACTTAGGACTATTAAAGTATGTAATACAATTTTTGTTGATGCCAGCTGAGAGAAAGTACAGTTTGATATTCTAGTGAACGTGTTTCTTCGTCAAATGTAATTTTTTCAATGATAGTGTTTTACTAAGAGGTTTGTTCAGACCATTATTCTTGGTGAAGAATAAAGGTTAGAAACGATGTTTAAAAAATTCCATTAAGTTAAAATGTGCTGTTGTTTTCGAATTTATATTTTCAACAGATCCAGATTGAAGTTATCGCTCATATCATAGTTAGGTTTGTTTAGAGACTAGGGCAAGTTAGTTCGATGATGGAAGTCTCCAGATTTCCAGCAGGTGGTTTGCAGATGGCTCTGGTAAGGAAACATTTGTCGTTTGTTCATATTTTTCATAACAATTTACAATATTTATTTGTAAGTTTCTTTGCTTCAAGGTGTAAAGTGTATACTTTGAATGTTACCAACATTTTTGTTATTAAGATGTTTTTAGTTCATTTGATAGATTTTCTTGGCAGAATTTGTATTATCAGTTATTCTCAACTTTGTGTTGCTGATTTCCTTTTTTAATTATTCTTATTCAATTGTAATTTTTGCCATGATTACTTAGCCCGATGCGTTTGAAAAATTGGTATTGTATTTGTGTAAAAAAGTTCAACAATTATTTATGGTAATATTTTTCAGTGGAAGCCTTTGGGAGGTTTAAGCATCAAACGCTTGAGATAATACATAGTAATTCCTAATTTTCAGGCAACGCACTTGATTTACAAGTGTCTGGGGGATAATCCGCTGCCAGTGGGCGGGTTGCCTCCCGAGATACATAATTCTTGCGGTTATTGTTAATTTTCAGGCGATGCACCTGATTTACAAGTGTTTGGAAAATAATCCGCTGCCAGTGGGCGGGTTGCCTCCCGAGATGATCTCCAGCGCTCGGAGAGCCGGCGTGGGGACCGGGCCTGTGCCCGCCCCTCTCGCACCTCCCTCTGCTGTTGCCGCCGCCGCTGCTCCTCCTCAGCAGCAGGTGAGCTAACAGGCGACCTACAACTCACAAACGACGTTGACATACAACTTCTCTCAGTGCCCTTCAGGGTAATGCATAACTAAGTGTAAGAATTGCGCTAGTCACTTCTAAGATGGATGAAATTATGGAAACTACGGAATGCTAATGATCGTAGCTCCTGCAGAAAGCCTGAACGGTCTGAGCAATCTAGCTTCTTACTAGCGTTAACCAATTTCTCAAATGACAAAAAATATATGTAAAAAAGTCTAACTTAAAAACAGGTACATAGAAGTCCAAACCAAAAGCTAATAAGAACTTTGTACGTGAAGGTAAGGTTATTGGTTAAGGTTAAGCAGGTTGAGGGGTTGGGTATGGGACTCCCCTTGGGACCAACGTTTGCGAACATTTTTATGTGCTACTGGGAGGAGATATGGCTTAGAGATTGCCCTTTGCATTTTAAACCTCACTTTTATCGACGGTTT
>JACJUY010000846.1:78383-162601 GCA_014220935.1 Platorchestia sp. MABIK | reverse complement strand
CAGTGCCCGTGTGTCTGAAGATGATTTTGAAATTTTATGTTCTGCTTCTAATGATTTGGATTTGAAAATTTTAGAATCATTGTACATAGCTAAAGACAAACCGGTTCTAAATAATGCCAGCAGCTCATTCCCTTTGCAAATTTATGTTTAGTTCATTTACTTGTACAATATAGAAACATTTAAAATAACATTGCATTTTTAACAGTTTTCATTGTAAATTTCAGATTTGACTTACTGATGATGGAGCTGGACTCCGAAACGTTTTAGAAAAATAGGACTACTAGCTTTTAGTTTCTTCACTTTTATAGATTAGGCGTGTAAAGAAAGAAATAAAATTAAAATGATTTCACTACGTGCTGTGTTCTTCGTTTTCAAGTTCCTGAAGTATGTAGTTGTGATAACGACAATATGAGCAGAAAATTCTGACGTTTAAAGGTTAAATGTCATTGAACCTAATTAATTTCCCTAAGTGTACTTCATATTTTCAGGTGGCTACCGGCCCTCCAAAAGCGCCGTGGGTGGTGAGCTCTGCCGACCGCACGCGCTACGACGTCATGTTCCAGAACGCTGACATCGACAAGGACGGCTTCGTGAGCGGCCAGGAAATTAAGGGCATCTTCCTGCAGAGCGGCCTGCCCCAGATGGTGCTCGCCCATATATGGTGAGGCTGTCTCGCGTGGTGCACACAGTAATGTTTCTCTCTGTTATTAGTGCGCTTATTTTTTCTTCTACTTTGATGCCGGTCTCAAATGGTGACATGCTGCTATGTTGATCATTTTGTTTATGTTTGTAAGGTTAAGCCTATTTAAAGATTTTGTTTGTTTTTTGTTCTTTGTTCTGCAAGTGAATTGACCCAATAAACTTCGAATATTGCAAATGTACTTCTACACAATTATCTCAGGGTTGGCAATAGTTAAACCTTTTGCCCATGAAATGTTGAAAAAACACATGAATCCTTAAAAAGTTAACAGGAGGGAAATTTTTTATTACCATATGCTATTTTGGTTTCATAAGCAAAGTTATACTCTAGGTCAGTGAGGAAATCTAAGGCAATGTTTCATTCAATTTTTTTTTAGCAAGATTTTCTCAAATTTAAGTTGCTAATATGTAGTCTAAGTAATTCAGAAGTACCTGCTAATGCTATCTCACTTTGGTGCTTGTAATATGTGAATGAACTTTGAGTAGATTTCTGACCTCTAGTTCCTGTAAATTTTCCAAGCTTTTGGGTTTACTTAGTCCGTAGCCTGTACTTCACATCACTCCACCCACAACCAAATGTGAAGAACATCCTTTCAGTCGAGCCGGCACTTGCTAGGCACGCTTGAAGTTGCGCAATGAATGTACAGACATCCCTGGACCGCTATACTGTGCTTGTTTATTATTGAATTACCTTCCACTATTTTTCTAGGATGTCAAGAACAAAAAGAAATTACTCAAAGCATATGAAGCATTTGAATGTACATGTAAAATCTATTTACCACTTCTTTAGTTGATCATTATTCAAGGACAGAATTAATCGGTCATCTTAGGTGCTCTGACCGATTAGGAACACCTCGCATCGAATGTTACTCTTGTAAGCCTGAATGTTATTTTACTAGACAGTGTCAGTGTACCATTTGTTCTAAATATGAGATGAACAATTTAGTTAATCTGAATTTGAAAGTCAAAAATTTAGTTGTTTTCCTTGTTTTTGCTGAAATTTCTCACCCATTGTGGTTGTATTCAAGGCAATGCACCTGAATTACTAAGCATGTGGAATGGTAAGCCTTGCGGTTTTCCCAGCATAATATGCTTTTGAATATTTGTTGAAACATGAATGCATTTTACTTCCCCTCAGGGGGATACAAATATTGTATCTATGGGAATTAGCGCTCCCAGGGGGATAATGTGAGAGCCCGAGCTGAGAGTTAGGTAGGCCTTCTTTTTGTTGAAATAAAATGTGTTTTGTTGTGTTAAGGACCATCTTTTTTCAGTTCACTGCTGTCCTGTTTTTTCAGCACCTACTACTTCCTTCTTCAACATAGTTCTTGTTTCATGAACTTCTTTCTTATCTTACTGTTTCTATGCCCTTTCTGCATAGATTCCGCGTTCCCTTAATTCCATACTAAATGGTGCCTTCTTCCTTCCTCTTTGGATCGCCTTTGTTGCGGATAGGGAGGCTTAAACTAACTAATAATCTAATGATCTAAAAATGCATTTTACTTCCAATTAATTTCAATTATATTCACAAATGTAGCGAGGGTCAGTCATATAAAGAAGAAAGTGAAACAAATTCAGAATAGAGAAGGCGGTAAAACCCGACGGCGAAGAGTCTCAGTGAAACCTGAGTTGATGGGTTTTTCTTATAAGTGTTTTTTTTTTGCCAATCCTGAATTATCCCAACTAGACTGAAGACAATCCAGATTATCCATACTGCAGCTGGGAACAGATCTCTAGTCCCATGTTTTGACTTGTGAACCGCCAATCCGTTATGCTAAGCTTTGGTGTAGGAACCTAGCTCATTCATGTAGAGTTTAATGAGTGGTAATCATGGACAAAAAGGAAAACTATGATCAGCAGCAGCAGGAAAGTTGATGGTCACGCTAACTTACATTATCAATATGTTGCAGGAACATATGTGACATGAAGCAGACAGGGAAGCTAACGAGTGAGCAGTTTGCGCTCGCTATGTGGCTCATCCAGCAGAAGTTGGCAGGCAAGGACCCGCCAGCTCAGCTCACCTCGGAGATGATCCCTCCCTCTATGCGGCCGGATGCCTCCCATCCCTCAAATGTCAGTATCAGCTTAGGCGTGCATATTACGGAGCGCTTGCTTGTGTTACAGTGTGTAGATGTTCTTCTTTTACCCGATTGTGTGTGGGGTGCGCAATTTTGGCGCTTTATTGTGAGTGAAGGAGATTGTACGAGAAAGCGGAGAGATAGCACGAGGTGTTATATTTGAGAGGAAAAACTATGGGTTTCTTCTGTTTTGTTGGGAGATGTGTGTAATGCACAGCTAATGAACCATATTGTTATGGTCTGATGCGGTTATAAAAAAAATAAATAATGCTTGATTCGTTGTCATCTGCTACCTTATGATGCATATCTATGTGTGAGTGTTGGTGAAACAATCGAATCGAACAATATGTAATATTTGCTTCATGTAAGTTTTGCTTCCCATGAGAACTAAGAAATAGTGCTTTTTGCCATGACTTAAGTACTCTGCTAGTTATAATGCCTAATTCTGACCGTTCAAAGTGAATAGCTCATTACATAGTCTTGTTCAGAGCGTTGTATTGCTGGAGTGAACTCTTTACCAGCCAGCCACTGTAATGTTATTTGCTATGAATAGAGTAAAGCAAGTGAGGTCAGTGAGGCATCTATTGAATGCTGACTCGTGCTATTTCGACGAATAGTTGCATAACTCAGAGTGTTCCTGATGTTAATTTACACCCGCTAAAATTTTTTTTACTCCTTTGAGCTGGTTGTGTTATTTATTTTCACCATTGATATGGAGTCAGAAAGTATTGAATTTGTTGTAACCTAATGTTTTTGTCTCAAATTAGTCATAAAGCAAAGATCCACTCTGTTTTGTTACATTGTTTATTTGTGGAAGTTCGTTTGCTTAAAAAGGTTGACAAAATTAGGGACGAAATATTCCAGTTTTTTGAGGAAGTATGAATATTGCATGTAAACTTTCAAGAATAACGTGCGTCTGTGTTTTGTTACAGATAGATTCAAACTTAAACCTCATAGCATAAGTTCTTCAGCCTTCATGCATAATGGTGTTGTTTAAATTAAATTCTTATTTATCTTGTGTATGCACATCTCTACCGTCACGAAAGGTGGACCTGTTAGGCAATCTCACTACGACGAAGGTAAAGCCTTCTGCCTTGTGTAGCGCACCTTAGCTGAGCTCTGCACCCTGCACCTGCCAGCTTAGCTGCTCACGCCCACCCTCTCTCTCTCTCGTAGAGCAGACCTGTCTTGCATTGTGACGTCACAAGCATAGCTAGATTGCGTGCCCAGCTGCCTCTTCATGTTGGCTTTCATGTTCACAGCGCTCGCTGCATTGTGTCATTCCCACTCAACTTAGGTCAAAGTCCGGCTGAAACTGCTCGCTATGCTGGTTTTGCCGGCGATTTTATATCAGAGCAATGTTGAAATATTTCAAGGCAGACTTTGCCCCTCGAGATTTGAACGATTTTTGACTTGTGTTCTAGAAATCTCCGCAGAGCTTTCTTATTAGTTTATCATTTGCTTCTCTATGCATGATGTGTGGTTCCTGTCTGTTACCTGTCAATGGAAATACAGCAGTGGATTAGAAACGTAGTTTTCTAATGTGCTGTAGGAGTCAGCTGACCATTCTTGTAGCAAATTCACGACTTGCAGATTTGGTGAACACCGGTGTCGCTTTTTGATGATGAACTGGTGCTGATGCCATTGAAGCAACGTATATTGTATCATTTATATGTTCACTGCGAGTGTCTTATTGATAGGTCACCTCGCAGGAGAGAAATACAATTTTTTACCATTTGTATCCTCATTGTTGGTCTTCCACGCCCAAGGCGCCCCATCACAAACATAGCTGCTCCTGCGAGTCTTGGAAGTTGAAGACGCCTCTCTTTTATTTCTAGATTTTCAGAATTAGATCCATGCATAATTTTAATAGTCACTCTTTATGCTGTGTGTTTATACACTATGATGTACAGTTACAAATCTCACGTGAGCGTTTGCAGCTGCCTCTAATGTTAGTTCCCCGTGTCACAAACATGACTTCTTTTGATGAGAAGTTGATTCTTCATTTTATCTGCTTTGTGTGAGCTGTTTATTCGTGGGTCAATAGGCCTGTGCGTATCACTCATTCTCGTGTCCTTTACTTCTTTGTCTTGATTGTAGTATGTAGTGTCATGGAGCTCAATACTTTCGCTGACCGAGCTGAAATACTTATAGGTCAAATTTTCGTAGCTTAGTCATGCTCTGCTGCTAATCAATTTTACTAACAAGAGCTAGTAGTATTTCACAAGTTTAATCTTACAAATTCTACTTTTTTGAGCTTAATGGGCACCTAACTTATCGCTGTGTTTTACGCTTGAAAATGTGAGATGTAGCATCATTGTTACAGTTTTCGTTCATTAGGAAGTGTGGACCAGTCTCTGGTCAAAGCTTTGTGCGATCGTCATACTGGTCTGCTACATGTGTTGTAGTGAAACTCTTAGTCTGGCTCATCAGAGAAAAGGCATTCGGTTTACGATTACTATTTTGCCTCTTTCCAATATTAGTCAGTGCAATGTGAAAATTCTTAAGCAATGTTTAAGACATTCTTGTATTTCATTACTTTCTGAGATTTTTTTTGGTACCTACTACTTTTTTGATCACATTTTATCTTGGTTTATAAACTTATTTCTCAATTTTCTGTTTCTATGGACCCTGTGGATAGATTCCACGTTTCCTCAACTCCGTACTAAAGCCTTCCTTTTCTTGAAACGCCTTTGTTGTGGTTGGAGGCTTAAACAAACTTGTCTAATCTAATCTTACTTTTTCTGAATATTTTTTTAATTATTTATCAGCATAGAGTAAAAGGTGCTACATTTTCACATGCTTTTGTTGACTTATGTCCATGCTGTAAGATATACTCCAGAATAATGTTCATTTTTACTAAGTGGGTACGTTTTACGTGCTTCAGTGTCTGTTCATGTGGACCTGTGGAATTTTGTGGGTGTAGGTCTAGCTCTAGATGATGACCCACTCGAGATGGAATTGTTGTATCTATGGGAGTTAGTGTTCCCTGGGAGAAAGAGTGACGTCTCCACCTGAAATTTGAGGCCTTCCTTTTGTTGGAATAGGTATGATTTTTTGTTTTGAAACGCACCATTTTTTTCTGACTCACTGCTGTCCTGTTTTTTTAGCACCTACTACTACTACTTCCTTAACTTTTATCTTGTTTCATAAACTTCTTTCTCAATTTACCGTTTCTTTGTACGAGGCATATTGGAACAGCAAAATTGGAAAAAGTTTATGAAACAAGATAAATTATGGAGAAAGTAATAAGGGCTAAAAAAACGGAATAGTATTGAACCGAATAAGGTGGTCTGTGATGGAACAAAACAAAAAAGGAAAAACACAAACTTTACTATTTCAACAAAAGAAAGGCCTAACTTTTAGTTGGGATGTGATATCTTTCTTTTGCGAGTGCTGATTCCCATAGATACAGCAGTTGTATCCCTCTGTGATGTGTTTAAAAAAAACTAGCTTATATATAGTTGAAGTACGATAACTTTCCATCGTCAAGCTTTTTCTGTTGGTTGGGGACGTGCTTCATGAATGTAACATCGAGACATCGTCTCTGAATTGAACTATCTCCTGAAAACTTTGTGCTTGCACTCGCTGTGGCTTTGCTTCTTAAAGATCATACATAAAAACACGTGCATTTTTCCCATTTTAAGGGAGTCGTGGAACAGTAATCAGTGATATTCCTCTGTTGAAGGTGGTGGCTGCAAAGCCTCAATACAACAACCCGGAGCTGCAGGCCGTTGCTGATGAGATCGAAGAAGTGAACGCCGACAAGCTCAAGCTCGAAGGGGAAATTCAACAGAAGGAAGCCACCATTAGACTCAAGAACAATGAAATAAAAAGTCTTCAGGTGCGTTCTCAGGTTTTTGTTTTACTGATGAAAAGGTTATATTCCATTCATCGAAGTTAATACACACTTTTTGGCACTTACTTAGGTGTTGATGCATTCTTCAGGTTTATTTTGATAGTGAATATAGCCGAATTGAGATTTCAAAAAATTCGATTGTTTTGAGATGGTAGTATTCTGCAGCAATTTTGTTCTCGCTCAATCGGCTGGCAGTCAAACTCCTAGTAATTTTGGTTCTTAGATCCTAGCATTGTGTTGATGAAAGCCAAAATGTCTCAGGACCTAATCTTTACCTACTGTACCAGAATTGCCTCCTCGGGGGGAGATAACTATCGTATTAATGGGGTGAGGTCCTGAGCTGAGAGTTAAGCAGGCTTTCTTCATGTTGAAATAAAATATTTTTTGTTTGTTAAGGACCATTTTTTTTTTCGTTTCACTGCTGTCCTGTTTTTCAACACCTATTGTTTCTTCGTTTTTTATCTTGTTCTATAAACTTTTTTTTTAGCTTACTATTTGTTTTTATACACCTTTTGCATAGATTCTGCATCCGCTTGAGTCCATACTAAATAGTGCATTCCTCCTTCCTCTCTTTGGAACGCCGCTTACGGAGGCTTAAACTAATCTAATTTAATGTAGCATAATTGCTCCTGGGTTCTCATGCCTAGCAGAACAATAAAGTGTCAAGTGCAGGTACGAAGTTGAAAGATAGCAACAAAACAAGGTGCTAAATGTATAAATTTGAGAGTACATTCGTTTGTACTATTTCGTAGAACTTTCGTAATGATAGTGGTTTTCGTCTGCTTCTTGAATCGTGAGTAGAATGTTCTGAATGCTGCATGAACGCCTTAATACGCACTACCTTTAGGAAAGTGCGCCAAAGAGGATTCTCTTTCAGCACATGTTAGCGCTCCTGGGGATATGAGGGATACTTGAGCTACGCTGAGGGGAGCATGCTGATAGTGTCTGTCCTGATCAGAGTACCTTAGTGAATTTGTGCTCGTCAATGCGACTAGCAGGGGTTTATTGGAGATTTAGGTATATAGTCAACTAGGCTATATCTTTCATTCTTTACTTTATTGCTCGTGCAGGGAGAGGTGGTGTTCTGTGCAACAGACCTCCTTTACGATTGTCCTAGTCGTTTGATATTTATTTTCATTTCACTTTGATGTCTTACCGAGCTACGCCTTCTTTTGCCTGCGTGGCGAGCTGTGCTCGCCAAGGCACCCAGATTTTACACTCAGGAGGCGCCCCTTGAATTTAAAATTCACAGAATTCTGTGTGATTCTCGCTAAACTGAACGGGAAGCGTAGGTTAAACCTTGTATATCATAATTGATTATAACAACGCCGTACAGACGGAGCTGGACACTCTAAGCGCCACCTTCAAGCAGCTGGAGCACCAGAAGGAGGTGGCACAGAAGCGGCTGGACGACCTCGCAGCTCAGGTCAGTATCATCTGCTGACTAGGGGCCGGATTTTCTAACCGTATACGTCGTTGTAGCGGCGCAGCTGGCAGCGTTAATTCCTTCCAAGTCAAATTAGATAAACCTGCGCTGCTTGCTGCACCTCTAAAACTATGTGAATAGTTTGAAATCTACCTTCAGGTATTGTTGCAGGGTAACCGTAGCCGTAAGTAGAAAAATGAATGCCACGTGCACTTCTGTGAGTGAACTTCAAATCTACTTGCTGCAGATCACTTTTAGCTTTCTCCACTTTTCTTCCCTCCGTATTGAATTTCTCTTTTGTCTTTCTGGGATTCCTTTTTGCATTAATATTCAATTCTGTGATCTCAGATTTATCTGACGATTATGGAACTTGCTTCAGTTTTTACTTTTGTACAGTCCTTCTTTCATAGTTCGAATAAAATAATCATGGAGATGTTGCACGTTCACATAGAGAGAAGCTACATTTCGATGCAACAATGGTGTCCCTGGATTACATTCCCTACGCAGCACCAAACGTTGGGTATAATGTCTTCTGTGATTCGTCTGTAAAATAGGTGGGTCTCACTCAGTACATGCTTGATACTTTTGATCGTTTTAGCAAATTATCTTACCTGTGCACTGTAGATCATACCCGAGCACCTGCTTTTGATGTGCTACCAAACTGCCATTGTTTATGTCAGCCCCTTGACTAAATCTGCCCCCACTCTGTCAGTCTCGTTTTTTCCGTCTAGAAGAGAAGTTCGCCCTCCAATAAAAGTGTCTTCGACTCCTGTGAAGAATTTCTTTCTTCAGTAATCAATCATACGAGTACGGCTCTCTCGATTGTAGAAATTTGTTCATATTTGTACCATAGATTTCAATGCAAATGCTGCCTAATAGTATGTTTGTTGAGTACCTTTTGCACACGCGTCTCACTTTCTTACCGTGATATGGATCCTTTAAGTTGGTAAAATATGAGCTTTGCTTTGATGTAGGGAATTCATATCTAGCAAACTTTGTTTGCGCTAAATCTCCCATTCTTTATATTTAGTATAGTTGTAGTACGTTATTTATTCATTTCCACTGCCGGTATAAAATGCACCAATCAGCAACTGGCTTTCACCAGCTACCTCGCCTCGGCGAATTTCTATTCATCGGACACTCTTTTGCGCTTATAGTAATGAAATAGATTAGTGCGTTATTTTCATGTTTTTTAGTTTCGCCCCATTTTCGTTGTTCAACTTTCTAGTTGTGCAGTGTACGTCACTGATTGATGTGCAGCAGACTCATTTTTTGTATCAGAGTTTGAAAGTAGTTTTTTATTTGCTCGTTAGTCGCTCTATTTAAAGAAGTTCGCTAAAATTTACTTGATCAATAGCTCCATTGCTATATTGTATAATGATTTTTTAATTTTTTGAACGAAGATAAAATATTCCATTTGAACGTGCCGCAAAGGTTGTACTTAAAGAAGACCTGAGCTATGAGGTCAAAAGCTGCACTGCATATTTCCAGTATTTTTGGTTCTTGCACTAAGTTATGTAGACTCATTATTGCCTTAACTTTTCAGTTGTGAGTGCATCAGTGTTATACGAGTGAGTAGCACTTGTTGCATTATAGAAGAGCAGGAATGAGGTCATAAACGGTTTTGTATGTTCCGGTGAGCGGTATAGGAACTTCTGTCATGTAACTTATATCTGTTCTTTTGTTACAGTGTTGACAGGTATTACCGCCTCATAACTTATTTTGATTCACAGTCTTACACTGTTCAAATGAAAGAGTTCTTGAAATGTGTTGAGAGAAATTTCAGCAATTAGCTTCTGTATTTTTCGTTACAGCTTTCTTAATTTTTAATCATTCGATATTCTTGTACCTTATTTACTGAGCACAATTTTCAACCTCATTGCTTCAGTTTTCTAACCTATCTTACTTCATGTGCCCTGAACTTTTAATTAGCGAAACTTCACCTATTCGCTTCAGTCACTTCCATGCATGAATTGAGCAATTTGATTTTTAGGATCAGTCTGCCTGTGTAGAATACGCGTCTCATTTCTGTTAGCGACACTTGCTCGGTGTTCCGAGTTGAGTTTCACGATTTATGTTGAAACAGAATGTTACAGTAACGCCTTAGTTATTGCTGCTCAACGCTCTGGTTGATATTTCGTGTTGCTTTCTAACGTGCGATACGCCTGAACGTTAGTCGTGATGAGTCATTTTATAACATCTGAGTGTTAAGCATCTTTCTTATAATTTAGATCACACCGCACCTCGCATTTGTTAAGCCACACTTTTGTAGCTGAACTCTATTTCTACGTGCTTCGTGCGATGGCATGGAAACAATCGGCCTTGGTTCACGTCATCCCCACTTGTCCTTGCATTGGCTTACTTGCTCTGTAGCACCGCCACTCGCAACATAGCTGCGCGCTGTACCATGCGTCGGCATGCTCTGCACTCCCCCTTCTCACTGTCTCGCTCGTTGACAACTCAGGAACGTATTGCCGTGGAGGAGCTCCGCCAGGTGAAGTTCCAGGTCGCCGCCGAAGAAGAAGAGGTAAGAGGCATCTCAAAGCTTTTCCTCTCGTTTTTTCAATGCTTTTCTTTTGGGAATGTGGAGTGGTTTGAAAATTTTTATAACTTTCCTCTTCTCTACCGTACTCTCGTATTACTTCAGTTCATTTTTCTTGCTTTATATAAGTATATTTTCTTCGTAAATGCTGTAGAGCATTTATCTCAGATTGAACAAAACTCGTTATATTCATTCTTTTCTCTATGTGAATGACGTATTAATGCGCCAAAAATTATCCTTGCTATTTGTGAAAAGATTTTCATGAATAAGCTTATGTTATCAAGTTATTTTCTTACCGAATCACTCACCCCTGCAGACGGTATGTTCTTGGAGCTACTTTGAACTGACTTTGCAGGGAAAATTCGGTAGTAAATTTTGCGTTAACTCGACGCATGTCAAAGTGAGGTTGTGTGCTGGTGTTGGTATGCAGCTCAGGGTAAACTTGGACTGTGTGTCACCCGCTGGATGTGGGGGAGATTTGCGTGCGCTCAGTTTTTATTTTTATAAGGATTTTGATTTCGATGAAACAAATGACTAAGATCAGCTTATAAAGCAATTATAAGCGAGACGATGAAAAAGAACTTGTATTTAGTAGTTGCTCATCATCTGTTGTGCGAGAGATAGTCGTCGAAAAAATCTCAAGTAATCAGATGAAAGTTAACGCGTCTAAAACCTATTAACTGGCTGCATCATACGGGAGCTTATATGGCTTCAGGTGAAGCTAAATTGTCTTCACCTTTAATGACATTACAACTTTGTTCACTTTTGAAAATTGTTCCACGTGACTATCAGTTGCCAGTGGAGCAGGAAGATTATTTGCCTTATACTTTTTGTCAGTTAGCTCCTTAGGTTCGTATTTTTTCAGAAAACTTCCCCTATTACATTTATTTTTTACAGAGCCAATGTTCAAAACGTTCAAGGTCTGTAACAACTAAATGTTAGATTTTTCTTAGATCTTAACTTCCTATTAAAAATTGGAGTATTGTGTAAAGATTGTTTTGACAACTCAAACAATTTAATAATTTAATGTAATTTACCAGACCTAAATATACGAAATTCGGACCTTCAAAGGTATTGAATGAGTCAAAGTGTGAAAAAAGCGGAAGTCTGCAATAGTACAGCGACGTTCTAAGGTGAGGAAGTGTATGGGACAATTTTACAAGTCCGGAACGTTTACGTCACCCACGAAACTGCATTCGTTATTTTGCCGCCTAGGTCTACCTCGCACGGGGCGCTTCTTTTGAAGTGGTCTTCCTATTTTGAAATCGGCACGTACGTACAAAAAATTTTGTGGCTTCGTTGGTTTTGCGGGTTGCTCAGTTAGCGACTTGAATCATCCGCATCCAAACTCGTTTTACACCTGTTCAATGTATGTTCCCTATAATCTGTTCAATTAACACAAGTCAAGGATGTTTTCGTTGTACTTGAAGTCAGTATATCAATTTTAAATATAAAAACTGGTTTACTATGGATAATGTTGAAGTAAAATGTAATCTGTTAGTTTATAGAAAAGCACACAAAATTTTGAAAGGATACGTGGTTGTGTCCAATTAGGCATATTTGAAAACACCATTAAAAAGGGCTCGAAACAAACGCGCGTTATGATCACGAGTAGATCTGGGGACATTACTAAATAAAAATTTTGCAAAATTGTTAGAGTCGGCGAATTCTACGGATCACCCAAAGTTGAAGGACGTGGTTTAATTGCATGTGTTCCTAACCTATTTATGAAACAGGCCCTGGTCTGTTGCAGGCGGCGAAGCTGCGAGTGCAGGTGGAGGAGCAGGAGTCAAGCCTGGTGGAGCAGGAGCAGGAGGTGTTGGGCAAGAAGAGGGAGTTGGACGATCTCAGGAAGGAGGAGACCAATCTCGAGCAGACTATCGTCGAGATCAACAAGAAACTAGAGCGGCTGGGGCACTGTTACCAAAAAACTGATGACCAAGTTACCAAGGTTGGATTGGGTTTATGATCTTGTCTGCATTGTTGGTTTTGAAACATTCAACGGGATGTTCCAGGAATGCTTAATTTTATACCATCGTAATTGATCTGTTCGATTATTTTCAAACGAGTGTTGGACATCGTATATGTTGACGCTTGTGATTTGAATTTCACGTCAACTTTTAATGTACATCAATGCTCCATTTTAATTATGCCCAAATAACTTTTATATCGAATCTTGAACGTTGATAATAAGTCTTTTTCTGCTTTTTCAAGCCTTGAAAATATTGTTTTGTTTTTAATTTCTTCCAAAATCAGTCGTGCCAGATGGACTTATTTTATTTTCCTCTTAGAAACTCGAACCGTTTTCAAGTAGTATTGCTTTGTCAGTTTTTTTGTGTCATTGATTTTTTTTCAAGTTTGAATACATGTTTATCCATTTTACTGGCCCCTCGGGGGATAGGACCATTGTACCTGTAGAATTTAGCACTGCCGGGGGAAAAATGAGAGGTCCCGAGCTAAGGGTTAAGTCGACCTTTTGTTGAAATAGATTTTTTATTTCGTCACAATCATATTTTTTCGGTTCTCTCCCGTATTGTTTTTCAGCACCTACTCTTTTCTTCTTCAGCTTTTATCTTGTTGTTTCATAATCTTCCTTCCTGACATTCTGTTTCTACGTGCGTGGGATCTTGTATGGAAACACGCTTTGGGCATCAATTTTCCCTTCTTTTTATTCCACACTAACTGGTTCGTTCATCCTTCCTCTTTCTGGAACACTTTTGTTTTGAAGGAGGTTAAACCAACTTATAATCTATTCTCCCTTCCATTGCGACATTTTGAGGATACAGCCAAAAATACAGTGCATTTTGCGTTAACAGTGGAACATGCTGACATACTGTCGTTTATCTCCGAGAAACACTGAAATGAAATGTTCAATTCACTCATTCGACTTGTGCACCAGCTGCGCGAGAAGGTGGACCGCATCTTGGAAGTGGAGCTGCAGCTCACGGAGACCCTCAACGAGTACGACTCCGCTATCCGGGCGTCCGACGCGTCAGGGCTCAGTGAAACGTCACTCAGAGATCCCTGCCCGGCCTTCATCACAGACCCGGCTTATGATAACACTGATCCTACGCCCACCATGTCGCCCACCCCGCCACTGCAGGTGAGCTTCCCGCCTTGTCTGCTGGTCATGTTTGTCTCTCAAGTCTGGAGGCAGTAAACGCTGGTGTGTTATGTTTTTCGTAATATAGCCCTGCTTTGCCTTTCTGGCTGGATAAATTCTCTGGGTGTACTCGCCTTGAAGCAAGTCAGTGGAATCATAAAGTGATTTTCAGTCTCACATGAGCGAAATAGTTGTGTGTCAAAGTGCCTGGCATCTCCTGCTTCATTACCCTGAATCAATAGTTTGATGAGCGCATTGTTCGTGTGTTCCTTTCGAAGCCACAATGTATGCACTCTAAATTTGTTGGTGGAAGTTGAAAATTTTTTGTAACATTGCTCAAATTTCGTGACTTGTGGGAATTTGAATGCAATTTTTATCTATTCAAGTGACTATGCTAAAAGCAAGAGCGTGCTTGGATTGCTGGTGTCGTTTGCTCATGTGTCTCTGCACGATTTCTGTGATGTCCTATTCTTTTTTTACTCGAAATTATTGCTTGTTTCCGTCCATGCAGCAACCCACTACCTTCCAGACAGTCGTACATGTACAGTTTGTTTTCCGTAGAGCTATGTATTATTTTCCTGAGGTATTTTCTATTGAGGGAAGACGAATGTTGCTAAAGAGTTATAATTCTAACTTGATTTTCACTTTTTCTATTCACTTCTTTTTAAAATTGTTTTCCTTAACTAAATGCTGATGAAATCCAAGTCGCCTTATTTCCTTGCTTTCGGGATTTTTAAAGAAATTATTAAAGTTTTTTCTTCGATTTAAAGTACTCTCTTCAGAAACTTTTCTCTTCTCCCGGTGTTTGATTTCTTAAATGCTGACATTTATTGTGTAAATCATTTCAAGCAGCTCGTGTCCATTATGAACAACTGATAGCTGTGAATCATTTTATATTCTAATGGAATTTCTTTCGCTTCTCTTCGTTGTATTTCATTTTTTTCGACAATGATGATGCAAACACCTGAACGCACTGTGGCCTATGTGTTGTTTTGTTCATCTGCTGTCATTATTTTTGTGGGTTGAAATCGTCGAAGGTTAGAGAGACCTAAATAAGCATATCGCAAGTGTTGGTATTTTTCAGTCTTTCTGCTGGCTTGAAGTAATTTCTCTCTCTGATTGTGATGGGTTCAGACTCAGTTTAAGATAGCACCGTACCCTTGGAACGTTCTCGACAGATTTCGAAGTCTTGTATGTCGTCCTTTTAATTTTTTGTTTTTATTAAATTAAATATTATTTTTGATCTTAGTGTTGACTTGTGTGTTTTGATCTTAGTGTTGGCTTTTTTTATCTTAGTGTACACATCCGTCTAGTGTAGAGTACCATAAAACAACCTCGAGTACGCATCACTCCCATTTGCTCTGCATGGGGTATTTACTTGACATGTTTAGGATGTGGTGTCTCGCCTCTCGTAGAGATGCAATTATTGTATAGAATTAGTGCTCCTTGGGGGACGATGCGAGGTCTCGAACTGAATGTTTGATGGGCCTTCCGTTATTTTAAATAAAATAGGTTTCTCTTGTGTTCTTACGGATCTTCTTTTTTCGGTTCACTTGTGTTGTCCTCCGATCTCCTCTTCAACTTTTATCTGTTTCGTAACTATCTTTCAATCTTGTTTTTATGCGAAGGGTATGGGGACACAACTTTTACTTTGATTTTGTTCCTTTAATTCTAAACTTAAGGTGCCATCATCCTTCCTCTCGAGGGAACTTCTTTCTTCTGGTTAGGGTGACTTCAACTAGCGTATAATCTTAATCTAAGACAAACCGTCATTGGACTGACATCTGGGTCAAGTTGTCCCTCTCAGAGTGAGGAAGCAACTGCTACTCTGCGGGGAATTTTGAAGACAACATTGGAGCACTAATTCCTATGCAATATTTAAACTGTCATGGTTGTGCATAGAAGGGAATTTCGACGTCCAGCTGCATGGTAAAGATTTAAATTTTCAACCTGTTTTTAATGTTGGTCGAGGGAATGCAATGTGGATCAATATGGTCATTTTAACACTTTTTTGTTTCACTTTTTTTCGTGAAACCTTGTGAACAAGTGTCATCTTTGCTAGTTGGGCTTCTTCGGTTATTTCACTGTATCCATGTTGCTTTTGATTTTCTCGACAGCTTTAGTAAATTGCCATCGAGTAGGATATTTTCTAGTTCTTCATTTAAATTAAATTCTTGGTCAAATTTCAAATGTATGTAAGAACAGGGATTTAGCCTTTGGTATATTATATGTAGAGGTGATGGTGAGCAGAAACTACTTTCCCGACTACTGATCGAGTAGCATCACGGACAAGTGAGCGCTTAAGCGTGTGGGAATAAATTTTAAATTTGAAGGAATAGTTTGTAATTTCTCCATTCCATGTGTGATCCATTATTCTTTTTTTCTCCTTGTCATGCACGTGAATCATTCGTTAACTGGTTGCAAGTAAAGTAAAAATGTGATTGTGAAATGTCTCATGTGTGTTGGGCGTGTGTTGATTGGGCCTTCATGCGCAGGAGTCGCCGGTGCTCAGCGAGCCGCAGCAGAACGGCATCGGTGGGCCAGAGCACAACGGTGAGGCGCTCATTTCCTTTTGTACCTCGTGTGTACGCTTATTCTTTCCATTTATGCTTCCATACTTTAGAGCTCATGAATTAAACTCTTCTGTGGACTTTCTCACTCTAGCCTGGCGGGGAGAATGTGTTGTCTTATTTCCATTGTTGAAGTACTAGTAAATGAGATCTACGAGATCATGCACAATCTCCTGACAGAGCCTCTTGCTTACTGTGCACTGGGCCTGCACATGAGCTTAGTGTTTTCATACAGGTAGTATATTCAAAAAATCTTTACATTTTGAGCATTAAGAGGACACATATTATGGATAAATTTGATTTACTTATCTGTCATTGAAGAACTGAAGTGTCAGCGTAGTGCATAGAGCTCGCCACGCTTAGCGGTTCTCCATCACAATTTAGTCCCGGTTCTCGTCACAATTTGGTGAACTGCGTGAGCTCGGCGAAAAGAAAATTCCATTACGCTGCTCCTTAGCTCCCCGTTTTGCACTTCATTGCTAACTTTGACGCCTATTACTCGCCTCTAGTGGTCGAAAAGAGCTGTATTAAGTTTTCAATGTTAGCAATGACCTAAATTTTTGCCATGTGACAACAAGGAATGTCAATGGTACATATGGAGACATCAGACCTGCAGTTCAAAAGAATGGCCGTACTACAGTCTGAAAAAAGCTGCTGTGTGTTAAATTGAATTTGATTGTTTTATTTGTGCTTGTATCTGTGATGAGTTTTTATCTTTTACGTTTTTTCCATTAACAATAGAGTATTTTCCCTCTCGAATATATTTTGCACGCATGTTTAATTTCTTTTATACAAGAATTGCTCTTGATCAATCTCGGTTTGACGATCGATATTTTTTTTTAACCGAGGGTTTTCTACAGATTTTGATTTCTCTTCTATCGCATAAGACGATGCGTATGTTACAGATGTGACGGCAGCTTCGAAGGCGAAGGACACATCCTTCGTCGGCGGCCATGATCCCTTCGCGTCAGCATTCGGCGGCAACGGTGGCCATGTTAGTGCCCTTATAATACGAGGGGTCGATATGTTGGTGAACGCATTTGTTTCCAAGCTAAACTGCTGTTGTACGATCGGTACATTTTTAGAGTGTATTTCTTCTAACGGTCGAGTTTTTACTTAACTTAAATTATAAGTAGTTCAGTAGTTGGAACCCACGCCTTGTAGCCCTAGCTACAAATTTAAAGTTCGCTGATAGCCTTCCACTCCTGCTATTTTTATCAAACTTAATTTTCTTTATAGCAACAATTATGCCGTTTGCCATTGAATCGTTACTGGGGCGTTTATGAGGGGTTAAATTGTGAGAATATTATAAATAAAAAACAAGAGTTAAACGTTACAATAAATTCAAGCTTGGCATCTCCAGTGATTGCAATTACAAGTTGTGTTTTTCGAATTACATAGCTTTTTTCCCGCAAATAAACAGCATGGTAATGTTGACATTACTTAACTGTTTACATCAAATTTACCTGTTTTTATCTTTAGGATGCAGAGAGTTGACTTGTTACATGACAAGTAATTTTGTTACTTGCTATATTTGTTTAGACAATTACTACTTTCTAGCCTGTACATATGCTCATTCTTTTATCAGAACGATCCATTTTCGTCCTGGGATCAAAAATCCTCGCAGCCTGCGCCTTCACCAGCTCCAAACGATCCCTTTGGCGGTGATGCCTTCGCTAATTCTCAAGCCAACGAAGCTAAGGTGCGTCGCATCGGTGTTGGTCTTTTGATGTCCCTTCCTGGGTGCACACTGGTGATCTCACACGTCACCATGCGCTCCTAGAACTTAAATCCTTGGTGATTTCCTACCAGTTTCGATTCAACGCTGTGGGTACGCAGCACCAAATCAGAGTAGGATTTGTTTGCAAGCTGAAATAGTTTGCGGGACTTATTTGCATTGCGAGGCGCACTGCTGCTATGTAAGGAGCGAGCGGTTACCGTTTCATTTTGTACTGGTTCACGTCTGTTGTTAGCTGTGCTTCAATTTTGAATTTTCTTTGTTTTGTCAGGTCGCCGACGAGCTTATAGCTCGCGTGTGTTTGATTGCTTTTGTTTCTGCCTTGTTTCTGTGCATTTTCTATGGCAATATGGTAGGAAGAGTGTGACAGGTTTACCAGCATTAGTATGATATTTCATTCACTCTTTCTACCGTTGTCAATTGAAATGTTCCAAGTATTTGGCTTTCAATATCTAGCGCAGAATAAATAGTCTTGAATTTTTTTAATGGTATAATTGGCTAACGGGAATAAATTTGCAGACTGAAAACAATCTGGCGGTATCGTCCGGACCTCCTCCAAGACCCGAGTCTCCTTCTCCTGCGCTGCCTCCTAAGAAGGGCAAGCAGCCGCCGCCCAGACCCGCCCCTCCTAAGAAGGGCCCCGCACACCCCCCGCCCCCCAAGATCACGCCAACCCCCGTCAACTCCAACAATAACCCCACCGACGACGCCTGGGGAGATTCCGGTAAAATGAGCAACGACTCAGGCGGCGGCTTCGCTGAGTTTGCTAATTTTGCCGATTTTGATAGCAAGGTGAGGCCTCTTTGTTGCACCGTTTGCTTCAGTCGTTCTGCGAACTGTTTCGTGTAATTTGTTGTGAAGTTGCAGAATATTTTTGGTAATGCTAGAATAACAGTGGCTGAACTTGAATGATTGAGGGATAAAGTATGATGACGGCCAAAAACTCATCGAGCTACTGGTGTGAAAGAGCTGTGTAGAATCGTTGTAATATTGGAGTGAAATTTGGTTTTCAGTTCATGCTAGTTTCCTTTTACATTTTGCTGTATTTTGTTAGTCTTAATAGCTTACTGGCTGGAAGGAACCGATCAAAAATTGCCAATTCCTAACTGGATTTACGGTGAACATGGATTTTCCTTCGTATTTGTAGTTTCTTCAGAGGCGCGGAAATAAAAATTTCATAATTATTCAACTATACTGTCTCTGAGTGTCTGCTATGTGGCTAAATTTAGATTTGAATTCTCTTTTTTGTTGGCCGAGTCTTGTTAATCTCATCACCCCTTTTCTAATGACCATATACATGCTCTCATTTTTATAAAAGTTTGATCTGTCTTCCCCTGCTCTCATGAAATCTTTTTTTATAAAACTATTTTCAGTTTTTTCAATGAAACTAATATTTCTACTTTGAGTGGCGCTTCAGCTTTGTTTATAGGACGGGTTATACTACCATTGCAACGCTGGTACACAATTTGAAGAGGCTGGCAAGTTTTAGACTTGATGTCTTTATCGTACGTTTCTCGAGCTCCAGTCATTAGCAGTGCTTGTTTGTTTTCGTTAGTTGAGGCCTTTTCAATATGGTTGTCTTTTTTCAGCTGCGAACGCTTTTCCTCATTAAGTTAATTTTTATGAATTATTCCGAGGCAGGGTTTTCTCGCTCCATGACATAGTCTGAATTACTCTGTCCAGCGCGTAGGCCGGTTCGTGAAGCGTTTGCCTCAGTGTCGTATTCTGTGAACTGAAACACCCAAACCAATAACAAGAGTTCAGTTTCAGCTGAATCTGCAAATAAATTTGAAGTCGTTTTTCCTGAGACGTCACCCCTCGTGGAGGATAGGATAGGCGATTGGTATAGGTCGGTTATAGTTGTGTATCCTGAGGACTGCCGCCTCCAGTGGTGATATTGTTGGGTTACCTTGGCTATAGATCGACCTTCAGGACTAATATCTTCCGTGCCTCTTAGCTTGTTTCATTTTTCATTCCATTTTCGTTTCTGTTTTTTCTTCATTTTCCCTAAATTGTTGTTTTATGCGCAGAGTATCCTGTGTGGGAACTTACTAAGTGCGCAAATTCCCCATTTTCTGTGTTCCATAATAATTGATCCTTTCTCTTGGTTTCTTGAGACCGCCTTCGATGTGGTCAGGGAGTCATGAACTATGTGATATTAACAAAAATCTTGAAGCCTAATTATGGGTTTATCTTTCAAATAGTCGAAGCGTGTTTTTCATGTGTGAAATCAAACATCGTAATCACGGTATCTTTTTCTCCCTCTCTCCTACGCTCTCGTGGACTTCCATCATCGCTAACCACTCCGTCACCACTAATCACACCCACTGGCCTGCCTCCAACGCTTTATCTTCTTTGGTTTGGGTGCTGAACTACCTTGTGTTCGTTTTCTATCTGTGCGATGTTTCTTTCAATATCTCTTCAATTGAACATTTACTCACATTTCATTGCGTTTACCCATTTCTCAATGCTTTTCTAATCTTAAATTCATCTGATGTTTCTTTTCCTTTATTGTATTTTGTTTACTTGGCGATATATAAAACATGATTGCGTTATTATGCCTTAATTCAAGTATGTATTATTTTTATTTCTGTCTATTCATCATTCATATTTTAAATCATTCGATTTGTTTTATTATCTTGATAAAATTGGGGAAATTATTCACTTTTTCAATTCTTCGAATGTACGAGATGAATTTTGAGTTTTCTTCCTAAAATTGTTGCCTTAATTTATTTCACAATTAATGTTTCTTATGTATGTCACGTGTTGAAATTTTGACAATTGTTTTATCTTTAATAATTAAACTTCACTTCTTTTTAATGCATTATTGTACATCTGCATTAAAATTACCATATTCTAACATTTCACGTAACTCCGTTAACTCAAGTAATTTTTTGGGGGTTTCTCTATAATTGGGCCGCGGGCTGAGCAGTAGCACTAACGTCTTACCAGTTACCCACTCCTCCACTGCTTACTTCTCCCGTAGTTGTCGCCGAGTGGACCTGGGGGCGGTCATTTGAAGTCATCATCTGTCAGCTCCTCTGGTTCTTCCAAGAGCAAGTCAACATCTACCACCGCTCGGGCATTCAAGACTACATTCGACGATGACGACTCATCTTCTCCATGGGGCAGTGCTGCGTCTACTAATGCTTTTGATGCTTTTGGTAACGACAAGCAGTCTAGACACGATGGCGGTAAACTGGATCCTTTCGGTACTCCTCTGTGGCCCAACGGGTCTGTCGCTGGCGTGAAGTCAACGTCTAGTCCTTCCCCTTGGTTAGATGACTTTTCTTCTAAAGGTGCTAAAGAGGTGGACAAGTACGCTGCTCTGTCTTCTCCTTTCGTTTCGAAAGATGCTTTTGCTGATAACTTTAGTAGTGCTGATTCAGTATTTGGTAGTGGCGGTTTTGCCAAAGACATCTCATCAAACAATACTGCCAAATCTTTCAGTGCAAAAGATAGTTCATTTGCGTATAATGACTTCGGTGCTGGTTTTGGCGACAGTGGAGACAGTGACTTGGGGGCTATGACTCCTTCAGAAGATCCTTTCGGTGTGGTCGATCCTTTCAAAGACGTTGTAATTAAAGAGGACGATAAGTTCTCTTGGGATGATGAGCCTGACCCGTTCATGACAGACAGCGGCGTGGAAAGCGGGAATGCCAACAGCAGTGACCCTGTTAAGAAAGACGATCCTTTCAATGTGTCATTTGATGCAAACAAAAATGTAATAGAGACGGAAGTTGAAAAATCAAAAACTGAACCGTTTGGGGCGAAGGACGTGAGCAAATTATTCACTGGACTAACGCTTGGCGGAGACGAGAGTTCAGCAGGCTGCGCTGTCGGAAGGTCCAAGTCGGTTCTTGCTGACCCAGTTGCCGGTTTGTCGAGTCAGCCTGTGAGATCTAAAACTGCTATGGCAGAGCCTTTCTTTGACTTGAAAACGTTCGATCCTCTCGCTTCCTTTGGCTCTTCTCCTAAAAAGACCACGTGGATCAGCAATGAAGATTTAATCAACGAAAACTTCGGTCCGTCTTCCTCATCGAAAGCGGGCACAACTGACAGCTTTGGTTTCATTTCAGCGGCTAATAACTCGAAGCTTGAATTTAGCAATGCATTTAGTAGTTCAGTAGACTTTAATAGCAGCTTTGGCTCAAATGGAGGCACTCAAAACCGAGCGTCGACTGATTTTTCTTCTTCCTTCACGGCGGACTTTGGTAGTGCAACTTTGTCTAGTCAACCTTTCGAGAGCAAGAACACGAGTCCTTTTGCTAGTAGCGGAGGTGCGGCGTTGTCGAGCTGCAGGTCCTCCTCCAGCATCTCAACACGCAGCTCCGGTGGAGCTCTGTCTGAAACCGAGCAACTGAGTTGGGCTGCGAGGGAGAGCATGAGGTTGGAGGAGGAGCGCAGGATGAGGGAAGAACGAGAAAATGCAGAGCTGCAGCGCGCTTTAGCTCTCTCCGCTGCCGCTGCTCCCAAGACTTCTTCTTGAAAATTCTCATGTCAAACTTACCGTTCAATTATTTTGATCTATGTTACGTAACTGAACGCGAGTTGTTTTAAAAAATCCTGTTGTCTAAAAATAGTAATTAAACAGATTCTATTTATAGTTTTATGGGTCAGTACCTGATCTGAGGCGCTAAGCTTCGTAGATTATAACACTGACAGCTTGCCAAATTACGGCTATTGCTCTTGTCCCTAACTTCTCTGATTGGGATTCTTGTATCAGTCGTAGCTTCTCACTTTGGCGCTAACAGTAACTGACAGGAAAATTGAATTATGTCTTTAATGTTTTAAATGTTCTTATAGAAAGGGAACTTCATTAGTTTTCTCGTTTCGAATTTAGCCATTCAAAATTAGTTTCTTTTAATAATTGAGCGTAACGTGATGAGCCAGCCCACCTGACTTTAAACAGTTGGCTTCAAGTCATGAATTTACTCGACCTAAAACACCTAGCAATTGAAGTGAATTCAAGTCCACGAATATTTTTCATTTTGTTAGTAAATTCAAATGAAATGAAAACTGTTCTTGTGGACTTCTAATTTGATTCATCGGTACAAAGGACAGCTAACTACTTTTGCTCTGAGATGACAATGAAATTGTCTGAGATTTGGGCCGGCACGTTTGCACTTCGCGGTCGAAGAAGAGGCACCGTCTGCGCATGTACTCAGATTTGACTGGCGTAATGCTCACATAATTGCTCGCTGCTTGTCTTTGCCATAACTCATTCTCAATTTATTGTTCTGTTTTAGACCTAAAAGAGTGGAGAAAAAAGAATTATAACTTCTAGACCTATCCGTTGCTGCGTATCAGTGCAATTTGAAATCTTGATAAATTCTTCATGGTCATATGCGTTTGCGTGCTGCAGCACATCCTTTGTGTTCTCAGAAGAAGAAGGAGAGGGCTTCCAAAAGAAAAGAAGAATTGGGTAGCGCGTTCTCTACTGTGCTTAAAAATTTATGTTATTGTTCCCTCCGTTTGGAGGATCTTGAATAAATTTTCTGTACTAATAGTTCAACACTCATCTTCGTAACCTATGCGTTGTATGAATTCAAAGCATTTATTCCAAAGGAATATATTTTAATTCTATTATTTACTTATTTGTACAGATAGCAAACGTTAACTGTACATATTTTCAGAGATGTGTTATTTAGGTGTTAATTGACGATTTTGATACTTTGTGCTGCGGTTTACTGAGACAGATTTTTACAGTGCTGCTAGAAGATTTGTAATAGCTAATACTCCTTGTTCATGTGAAGTAGTTAAGAGTTTACGTTTGTTACTAAAGCGCTTTATTTAAGCGAAAGTCATGGTGTACATGTTCAGGTATAGCTGTAAAGGCGTGCGTATACAGGCCTGTTGATGCTCACGGTGCTTGTGTGAAGGTTTCATTAAAGGTAGTTAAGATAGCATCGAGAAGTATTACCTGACACATCTACCTTACTCTGAGCAAACGCTGCTGCCATGTCGCTCTTGTCGGGCAACATGATACAAATTGGTGAGAATCGTACGGAATTTCCTAGTCTAAAAACTACTAAATTTTATGTTGATCTTTGCGATGAATAACAAGTATAGTGGCTAGGTTAACAATGTATAGTTTGCGAGTGCTCTAGGTCAGTAATTCTACTTCATTGTTCATGGATTCCGCAATTTACTTGACAAACTTGAGAGTGAATTATAATTTAGGATTGTGGGCAGAACAGTTCATCTGCTATGTTGCTCACAGGTTAGCGAAATTGTGTCGGTGCTGACGTTGGTGCAACTCATGGGTTGCCTGCGATTTCGGTAATACTACTTTGTTGTAGCGTTGCTATGTTTTTCCTTGTGCTTCTGGCGTGCTCTTTACTGTAGATTGCTGGATGTACTTATTGTATTTCTGGAGACATGACCAATCATAAATTTAGTCATTGTCCTTGAGTTTCGATGATGTGGTTTACCTTTGAGTGCGACGATGTCGAGTGCGACGATGTCGAGTGCATAATACTGGGGATTTTATAGCTTGAGTGGGGACTGAAACTGTCCGTTGTGTCTTCAGTTCTGAGGATCGACCCTACCCGTGTGCTGTGGATTTGACCTCGTGTTATGTTATTCATGCGCAATCGCTAGTGTGATCGAGTCAAGTGTTACGGTACCTTGTAGACCACTTTCTATGCCAGTGCTTACTCCTAATTTAAGGCCGGTGATCGTAGTTCGAATCAAAATCATTCCGTTCTGTGTACATTTGTATGAGTTATTTTTGTATGATAAACATCTGTAAATTATTTGTGAATATTCCGCCTATTATTTCATGTGTTACCATCATCGCCATCATCTGTAATATCTATATTTTTGGAAAGGAGTATTTGTTACTGCTTTTACGCTATAACTCATTTGAGTCGCCCTGCCTCTGTGTATTAAAAGAGTTCATTCGTTTTCTTGATCTTAATTTTTAGGATCTATGAGAATTGGCGCTCTCAGAGGGAACATGTGTGGTCCCGAGCTAAGGGTTAGGTAGGCCTTCTTTCTGTTGAAATAGAATTGTTTTTTATTTTGTTACGGACCAACTTTTTTCGATTCACTGCTGCCCTTTTTTTCAGCACCTACTACTTTCTCCTTCAACTTTTATCTTGTTTCATGAACTTCTTTCTCAATTTACTGTTTCTATGCACTCAGTGCGTAGATTCCGCGTACCCTTAACTCCAGACTAAATGGTACCTTCCTCCTTCGTCTATGGACCGCCATTGTTGCGGTTAGGGAGGCTCAAGCTAACACCTAATTTTACGATTGTTTTTTCGCGCCATTCATATAAAATTAGTGTTTCGTAATTGAGGTCTGTTTTGCTGCTTTGGAGGTCCGGGTTTCATCATGTACTCCTTCTTTGATTATACCTATAATTTTATTTTTGAAATGATTAAAAATCAATATCGTGATCCTAGCTGCTCTAAAAGATGAAGTTGTTCGAGAACGTCGTTAATGGTCTTGAGATAACTTCAAGTTTATTTTATAATATGTTCACTCTGCAGTTCGCAAAATCGTCGTGTAACGTGCTATGGCAAAAATATATTTATTATCTTCTTGGTAGGTTGTATTTCAAAGGAGAACAGTTGCATTTTTTGTTTCTAACTACGTTTCTTATTTTCGTGGAAATTTTTCTTACTAGTTGAGTGGAAGTATCTATTTTTGCTAATTCGGGTCGTGGGCTCTTGGCTTGCGCGTGTGTGAGTTGTACCTCTCCTGCATGGTGGAGCTTCATTTGCCCTGCGTTGTCTTCAGTTCTTGGCTATGGATTGCACACTCGGTAGACTTGGTGTTCACTTCCAGCGTTTTGGATTCTTAGAAGTAGAAACAGCACATATTCCTGTTCTCTTTTTTCTTCTGGGATTTCTTCCATTAAACAATTTTCTTAATTTTTTCCCGTGTTGATTTTGTGACGTTTGTGAAGGGCGTGGGTACGTCGAGAAATATACTTTTGATCAAGTTATTTTTTTAATATTCCCTTTTCTTCATTTTGCATGCTGGTTGCTTTTTATTCCATCAATACTGCAGTATAACGTACTTCATGATCTAAAGCTTTTCTTTATGTCTTGAAACCCAATCGTTCAAGTTTAAATGTACTCGTACTTTTATAAGAAGGTTATATGGTTCTCACATGATTATATTTACGCGCAGTGCGCGAAGAAACGTAATCGATGAAGAGAGGAAATTTTCTAAAGCTAATGCGAGATTATAGGGGCGATTGTTTTTATTTCGCTTGGCCTCCTCCTATTGACCTCAGAACATATTGCGCAACTCTGCTTCTCACTCACTGTCTTCCACTGCTGCGACTTCATTTTTATCGAGATCTCGTGGAAACTAGAACATTTGAAGAAAGTACGAAATACTGTGCTTCAAATCAAATATGACCTATCCTGTCACGTCATACGAAGATATCGGTTCTTGCGTGTCGGAAATTAGAGCGCATCAAATTACAAAGAAACTATTAATGTACGAAAATGCGAATGTCATGTTTGAAACCGAAATTGTTCGTAGATATGGAAATCTAGAGGGATTGATTGCTTTAATGTTAGCGTGTTGTAGTCAATTTTACCCTTCAAGTGAACGCTATTTCCTCTTAAAGCAGTTCATCAAAATCTTCCTGAAGTGAAGTGCCCATTTGCCAGCTTTGATGCAAAAAATATTTTTTGAGTGAGTAAAGCTGTAGATTGAAGTAGCTTGCTTGCCTCGCTTATTTCCTATAAATATTAATGTTCTGATGACTAAAGGCGACGAGTTGTAACTGCAATGAAATCGTTACTCGCATGGGTCACTAAAGTTTCCAATATCCCTGATGATTCTGCATGAATTTAATACAGGTCAACCATTCAGGTGTATTGCGCTGTTCCAACTCATTTTGCACATCAAATAGTGCCCTAATTCTTCCTTGAAAACAAATGTTAAGGTTTAAAATATCATGTTGTGCTCTGACCTGTGTTGCGCTGGCCTTTGAGTTGCGAGTTGAGCAATGATTGCCGAGATGAGTAGAGCACGACCTGCGTTCCGTTCAACTCGTGAATTCTAAGAAAAAGACAAAGATGTGGCAATTTGTTCAAAATCAGCTTGCTGTCAGTTCAAAACAGGTGAGGTTCCTATCGAAGATTCAAGAAAGAACAAGATAATTTAATGTCTGCGGTTATTCCGTAAAATAGCGTCATTTGAAGATCGTGTACGCATCCAGAGCTGATATACACAGCATTTCTGTGTCTGCCTATGGTGCAGCTGCTGCTCTCGTATGTGATCGATGGTGGCGAGGTAGTCCTGGTGTCGCACACTTTTGGGAAGTACATGCAATGGGAGATTAAATACAATTTAAATAAATACCTCGGCAAGCTAACGTTTCACCAACACTTGGGGCGCCGTGAGGCTGGAGTACGACGTAATGATAGAACGTAAGGAGCGCGAGAGAGTTGAAAACTTTCTGTAGTTTATATATTTCCTTGAATGGCTGTCTGGTGGGAGAAGCTACGATCAAAAATTTTGCGAGTATTCGATCAAGTTCATGTTATTGGTTTGATCGAACCCGAACCTCGTTTGAACAATTCCGTTCCATCAGAAGCCTTTTTGTTTGAAGGTGCGAAACGAAAAGTTCTTTTGTAGTACTTGTTGTGTGTGATATGTTTTAGACCCTTCAGGAAACTTTCGTGCCACCGAACTGTGCCGGTAATGCTTTCATCACGCGACAAAACTACCAGGCCGAAGGATTACCGATACCTGTGCTGACTGCTCGCTCTGACTGTTGCTATTTATGCTTTGAAATGTGTCTCGCAGCAACATTGTCTCTTTGCTCTGGAAATCCTGTATCTACTAATAGAAAGGGTGCATGTTGACAGACTCCTATTAACCAGTGACTCAATACTCTTACTATGGTAAATTTGACTGCCTGGCCCATCGCTGCTTGTGAAAACCAATCTGTTCGTGTGATTTTATTGAATTGATTTACGTGAGATTTTGCACTTCCCCGTTACTATTCCTAAGTGCATTGTTCGAGAACATATCTTGTATTGAGTTCCTTGTTGACCGTATAACCTTCCTTCCATTAATTTAGAAATGGCTCATCTTTAGACTTGGTTGTTGACGATGGCGCCAGAAGTATAGTAGATGTAGTATCAAGTACCGGGGTGGTGCAGACTCATCATGTGGTGTATCGTTGTTCATTCATCCGTCTGCTTCCGATCGTCACTCTGCAACATTGTTCCGTATTTTTACATGTGGTCGCTGTAAGACTATCTGTGTCGGTCTCTCTTGTGCGATTTTTCTTCAACGCTGAAAGCTCCTTCACTTGCCAAGCCCTAAGGTGTCTGTGGTTTTTGGGCAGGCACGGAAATTCATTTGCAAAATAGTATTCTAGGTGATGCAATTTAAAAGATTTACTGGTATACAGTATATAAAAATAGGTTCGTTTTGATGGACCGCAACTTGTTTAGATTATTGATAGTGTTAGAGAAGGCGTTGATGAAACATATAGCAGAGTTTAGAGAAAGTTGTTCTGAACAGTTTAAAAGTGTGTTTTTGCCACGTTTATGAGTGATGTGTAAAGTGTATGTATGTTCTGTTTACTTAACGATGTTGAAAAACCACGGGTACTCTGCCAATCGAAGATCAATCAATGATTACAGCAGAGCTATTCAAATATTTAACAAGCCGACCGGCTTCGTGTTAATTTCGTATTTATTGTTAATCCCTTCTGATATCATTATTTGGAAAATTCACGGTCCCTACAAATTCTTCAAACTCGGCGTTAGCATCAGAGCTTTAGGCCTTAGAAGCATTCACAAACCTAGTGGCAGATCACTGGCCACGGTCACTTGATCACCACCAGAGTACGTACTGAACACTAGCGACTCCCTGAAAACACCAGTCGAGATCGCACGATTAGGGAGACTGATTTTAACATTCTTACTCGCGCGTTTGAGATAACTTCCCCTTTATTTGGCTCCTCGCAAAAACCTTTTTGCAGTACTCTTTGATGTAATACACATCCCTGGCATGTTTTTAATTTATTAACTGCTTGAGACCAGAATTGAGAGAAATATTTGTTCTGTATTTTGTATCAGATGATGCATCAATGTATAGCAAAAAAGTATTGTAGAATAGTTTCTATTTTAGCAGTTGAGTACCATGACAGAAACTTAACAAGTTATTCCCAACTCACGTTGCGCTGGCCAGAATTTTCTTTCAGGTGGCAGTGACTGTTTTCCCCTACTCGGTAAATTTTTGGTGCGCAACTTGTCCGCTCATTTTGTGGGCGTTTTGAAAAAACTTGATGAAATTGTCGACAATGGGATTTACTTGAATGGACGGAGCCTTCCAAGGTTTCAGGAATACTGACCTTCATTTAGACTATTGAAATTTAAGATGACAAAAATTTAAATCGACATTCAATGGAGGTATAATCGATTGATCTTTGAGAATAATGCTCGAACTTTTAAGTAGCGCCCATTTCTGACGTAGCAAATAGCGAAAGCTTAACTTCTTCTGCTGTCGAAATACAAAACTCTGAAAATGTACGCATAGTTTCTATACGAACTGCGCACTTGTTAATTCATCTGATGGGGAATAGACTGATTCTCTAAGTGCCTGTGAAGTATGTGGATCTTCGAGGAGATTAATATTTTTGATCAATTATTAATTGCGAGAGTAAAATATGAAATTATTTTCAGGCATCGTAAGTTGGACTTAACCGTACATTTACGACTTGTGGTGTGAGTGTTAGTAATGATAGTTTTCAAACGTTTGCTATATTAATTTAAAAAGCGGTGCATTTCTTTGGTAAGTTCTTCCCTCTGAAAAACACACGGTTTGCCACTGTAAACGAGTACTTCAAAAAAAGCTCATCAGCCTCTTCGCTTCATTTTCTTCCCTTTGGCGTAGCGTCATCATTTTTTCTGACCCACATTGACTCCGTGATCTGCTCTGACTTTTGAAGGGCAGGTTGAGGTCGTTTGTACATGAGACCATAGACACACTGCGGAACTATGCACAGTTAAATCCGAGAACTTCGCTCCACCGCGTTGCAGCATGCCGCGTTGTGCTCTCTATTGGACCCGCAGATTTCATGTGGACGTGTTGAAAGAATATAAGCTCTTTGATTATTTCTGGCAAGCTTGGTGGCTGCCGCAGCTCCTCCAGCATGTGCTTCAGGTTTTCAGCAAGAATTCTACTGGGTTTTACTGTGGATAATTCGGCGAAGAATAAGTTAACTTAAGCTAAGCCCCTCATTGTTACTAGCCTTTAAGATTTAGCTTAAGGTCCTTGATGTCGTGGAGTCCCTTGTGCATGCATTGCGATCGTTAGCCAAGTCCAAACTGTACGTACGTGTTCATGATCCACAGTGTGCTGTTTCCTTCTATTTCGAAGTAAAATAGTCAAACTTTCACCCGCATTCAGTAGAGCGCAAGCGACGAGAGCGCAGCAATGTAGCATTTTACAATTGGCACTGTTGACCGTATTCGATGTTGTTTTGCGAGTGTTGTCCGCGAGGAAAATCTAAAGTACGTTTGCTCTTAAAATCGAAGGTAAAATCATAACATTGAGGACCTTCTTTGAATTTCCGCTCTCAATTATATTTCAAACGAATTATAAAGGTGGTTGTGCTATTGCATGAAATGTTTTTACGTCTGCTTCGCAGGACTGAGGCATCACGGGACGAAATCTTGGCCGAGCAGCGCTTGGGTGTCTGTCGTTGCCGCTGATTTTTGAGTTTTTGTATCTCTATCTAAGTGGAGAAAGTCTTCGAAAACAAGAACCAGACACAGCTGTTTAAGCATCGATCCATTTTCCTGAATATTCTCGCCAAGAGAGAAGTCATTGAAATAAGCTAAATTTGGCGTGGATAGTCCAATTATGGAAGGGAAAGGGCCGTTGGGGTGCGGGATAAGCGTTGTTATAGTGTCGTGAGAACACCAAACATTATTGGAAAGCGAACGAAAAAATTTTAGTTAGGAGCGTCAGAGCGTGAAGGGCGATGTGAAGACCGACGCCAAAGTGTTCCTTTCAAGCCTTGTACGCGCTGCTACCGCGTGCGATCAGTGATCGCTCAACGTGCTCTCTTTCTCAACGAGCGTCAAATTCACTGACGCAAATATTTTCTTCATCGATGACGGATTTTGTGTATGAAAACTAGTTTAATAGTTAGCAGAAGTACTTGAAGAACGGATCTCAATCTCATACCATTTTTGTGCTGAGCCGCGCTCTGTGACTGCTGGCCTGGGCGCCCGTGGTAGACTTTCTCCATCTCAGTGTATGAAGCAGAATGTACAATAAAACAGTCATTTTATTCTTGTTTCCTTCTCAGAATCCTGTTGAGTCTCTTACGCTTGGACAATTGGGGATAAATTGTTGGGTTTGTTGTCACGTAGACACATGGTTATTTTTCAGGTGAATTCGAGCATCATTGTTCGGATTGACTGTGAACATTTTAGCGTGTATTGTAATAAAAGAACAAGATCAAAGAATTCAAACTCCTCGCAGAGAAAAGAGACTGTTCAATAAAAAAACGTTGCAATTCATTAACCCACAAAAAATGAACTTCTTGATTTTCAAATGCATGAATCCGGAAATAAATAAAGGCATATTATTGATTATTTTCTTCTTATCTTCTTCTTAATTATTCAGTACATCATTTTAAGGACTGGACTGAAGTTATTTATCAAAATATTGAATCCATCTTTATAATATATTCACCTACTAATGTTTCCCAGAAAATTAAAAACAGATTTTGGAAATTGATATCGTCTAAGGTATACATATTCTTTTGGAAGACCTGAATCTATTGTACAAATAATTATTAATAATTTTGCTTAAATTTCAGTTGTTGGAAGGCTATAAAATTATTTAGAATGGGGTCGTGCCTACAAAGTTTCGGTAAATATCATTGCTATTCATCGCAAAAATGCGTACTTTACCCGGGTAAATAAAGCATCACTATTAATGTGAAGATGGACTAATCATGTGGTAAAATAATTCTGCTATGAAATATTCCGATGACCCGCTATGTAGTGTAGTGCACTTTCCGATGATGAAGCACAATATTATTGCATCACTTTAATGGTTAGGAACAAGGTCATTTGAAAATTGAAAAATTATAGAAAGTGTTAGCCTCAGTTACATCCCCGCCATCTTTACTGCATTCTGACTGAACAGTGCCCGCGCCAATCTACTGCAGACAATGAACGATTTGCGAGTTGTGGCTTTTGATTTTCATTTACCCATTCTTAGCTTTAAATATCAAAAGTTATTTAACATTGTGAATAAATAAAATGACGTAGTACCTACACCGTATTCGTTCATTTCGACCATCTAAATCAAGAACTGTCAGCTAAAGCGAATGGATAAATACTTGAACCTTCTTCAGGTAAGAGCATTAAAGAGCTTTTCAACTGCTGTTTTTTGATAACTGATGACGTAAAAGGAGTGCATTTTAGAGCACACTCTTTATATAAGTCTATAATTAAAATAATTGAATGAGATAAAATCACTAAAGATTCATCTACGCAGAAATAATACAAGAGCATTTCTACCTTCATGTTTATTCCGTATTTATTAACATATTCTTGTTGTCATTGTCAAGTTGGTTTCTATTTTTCATTCTCTGCTGAGGGTGACCACACAGGATTTTCTAGTAAAAATTGTCATATATGACGGAAAAAATTCTCATTCAAATGCATTCAGCATTTGAAAGTCCTGTAGGGCTGCTCTATGCTGGATAATCTTCATTGTCAAGTTTCATTTGACTGACGGCCAAATTCGATCAGTTAAATCAGAAAAAGTACTGGTCTACTACGCTTGCAGTCGTGTCAAAGATGGCAAAACGTTGCCTTCACGTCCTCAGGTGCGGCGCGTTGAGACGAGGGAAGCAACAAGTAACCTGGACAGGACCTGTTTCGATTAAAACCTCGTGATGTCCCTGGTGTCGCGGTATAACCGTGAAAAAGTGTTTTGATATTTTCAAGCCATTCGAATTTTTCATTTTTCTCGCAAGGAATTAAAAAAATTACAATTCCCTTAATTCTTCAGTTCGTTTGTTGTAGGCGTATAAATTATAATAATTATAAATATTAGTAAATATTATAATAAATTATTAAATAATTTGTTGTAGGTGTTCGTTTGTTGTAGGCGTTTTTTGTATGAGAGCTACATAGTTGACACCAGTAACGTCGCAATTTCTGACAGCATTTAAATTCTGAGGTAACCTGGTATGACATATGAACTTGAATTTTGCATTCTCGTCGCTCCCATCGAAATGAGCAGCGGACTGACGTGAACGTACCACGTTTTGCTGCTGCGACGAGTGTCTGGAAAATAGCGTGTAGTGAATGGAATAAAATTCGTGGTCAGGCAATAAAATATAGAATTGAAGAATAGAAATATTTAATAAGTGCTTAACGACCCATGAGAAAATGTAACTTCTACTTGCACACTGGCAATTTTCGTCTGCTTGTATTATTGTAAGGAAATCTGACCAAACATTTACATAATACCGAGGTAATATATCCTGACCTCGTTCTACATTATTCAAAGAATTCTCCTGAAATCACGACCAAGGGGTGAACTAAAGCATTAACTCAACCAACATACACTGGCAGCACGCACTGCACTGCACGCCCACCAACGCTCCGGAGCACATGACCAGTGCCGTATTTTGCTACCTCGATAACGCTTACACTCAATCAGCGAGGATCGTATCATCTACCAGTTATCTCCCCATTCTCTCCGAACCAACTGAGTGACTACAAGTGCATTCCACTCTAGAACTCCACAGCCGCATCTAGAACACCACAGCCGCTTAATTAAAATAATTTTTTTCAGTTTTTTGATCTATCTACTACTACAAATGACCGTCGTGTTATATATTAACACGTTACTTGTCACGCTCTCAAGAATAGATAGGAAGAAATTTACACTGGCGGTTTTGGTTCAGTTCACTGGTAAATTAACACACTCATTTTCGCTGTACAAGTGAACTATAATAAATCACTTTAAAAAAAATTATAGAGCTCCAGAGCCTTATACAAATACTCGAGTCCGAATCGTGGACACCGAGTTCGGCGGGGTAATGCATGTTACAATATACTCTACTGTATTACTGTCGAATATTAAAAATGACTTTCATGTGTTTATTTATTTGGTGTCCGCTTCTTCCGTTTCTCTGTGACGCTCATGAGGATACTTAATGATCGTATCTGAGGTACGAGTTTCACCAGTGCACAAGTTCAAAAATATTTTCATCGCGGGTACAATTAGGATGTATTTCTTTGTTATTCACATTTGGAAGGAAAATATAGAATCCCGTCATTTTTGACGGGCGTGTACTCTACATAGTTCTTCAGGAAAAGAAATTTGAATGAAGGAAAAAAGTTTTTTCTAATAAATGAGGTGTATGGTAATGTTTTTTTAATGTCTCAAGATTAAGTTTCTTTTGTTTGTAGATATACATAGGTATCCCAATACCTACGTCAATGGTTTAAACAAAAGATTGAGAAGAGAACTTGAAAGTCTATTCCTTTCGTTCAATTATTTCAAGTGTAAGAAGGCTTAAAAGTACTCGTAAAAACAGAAAGGTTGTGACTCACTGACGAAGAACGCTTTGGAGGACAATGTCCACTAAGACTTAAGCCCCGTCTACACTATCAAACTTTTCGTCAATCACGAACACACCAAAACGCGAACAAAAGCACGAATTTTTCCGAATCGTGTCCAGACATCCAGACTACGTGTTCGTCGGTGTGAAGGTGTTTGAGTTGTTCAGTGTTCATTTTAATTAAATTACCAATTAAATATAAACCTAACATATTCGGTCAAAGCTGAATAGCATGGAATAACAACGTTACGCACTTAATTTTGGTAAATAAATTTCAATGCCGCCCTACAATTAACTACATTTGAGCCAAAAACATAATTAAATCGATAAAATGGAAAAAAAACACATTGAAACCAAGTAATTCAATCGCAAAACAACCTTCCACAATACATAAACAAGAGAGTGTTCGCTGTTTGAACGAAAGTCCGTGTTCGTGTTTTCCAACACGATGAAAACACAAACACACCGAAATCTGCGAACTTTTCATCTGTGTTCGTGTTCGCGGACTGCCGAAAAACACGAACTTCGGCCGAAAGATTGATAGTGTGGACGGGCCTTTAGACCAGAGCTCAGGCGTCTGTAGTATTGCTGATGTTATTGTTGAAAGTATAATCTGTGGAAGTAAAGGATTCTGCATCTAAAACTAAAAAGTCGTCGACACGTCCAAAATTGGAAACCAGCTTTTCGTGAATACTTATCAACAAATACCTAGTAGCTAGCTCGGGGGACTTGCCATACTACATAATATTTTTTTGGAATTTCGTTCCAAAATAATGCAGACTTGAGAGACTTCCGAGAGTCTGACAAAAAAGTATTGTCGTGCATAGCTGACAAAAGCATTTCGCGACATGAACAGAACAATAAAATGAACATTTACGCCGACGAGCCAAGAACTTAATCCGATAATATTCGACACTAATAATATTGACTTGCAATTTGATATTTTTTTATTATATGCCGTCAGGTAACTGCAGTTGTCAAAATATTGTAAAATATTCTGCAACTTAATGGAGATATCATTTGACCTAATAAATCACTGATTGCTGGCGCATTTGAGAGACAGGGATTGCGAACGAAGAACCTTAATTTTAAGTGTGTATTGAAATCGTCATAGCTTGAGAAATTGGTAGTTCGAGTAGAAGTCCTTGTGCATCCTTTTTGTAATGTTCCTCACTTTTTATTTCGGAAATATTTACGCACAGTGACGCATGAGCTTGACGGTAACAACACAGCGAAATTAAGTTTAAAGAAACAAGTTGATGGTTGACGCAGAAAATACGGCATCGGTATCTACTTCTACGGTATCAACTTCTGTACATGTGTACAAAACACGTACTAGCATGCAAGAGATGGTGCGTAAGCACCATCTCTTGCACCATCGCTTAATTATCGTAAGCACCATCTCTTAATTTTCAACTTGAAGTTTACTCAAATTTAGCAACGTTAATTAATAAGGAGGCGTATTTCGTTACTACTTCTTGAGAATGTATTGCAGCACACAATTATTGTCGAAACGCAAAATGACGTTTTATTTTGGCTTTGAATTCTTTCATTGAATGAGGGATTTTTTAGTGAGCAAATGGAAAACAAAAAGTTTGCAATAATTTCCATAATTACGCTTGATTAGAAATCACGGCCATAATTTACTGATTTGCTGAAGCGCAATACATTTTATATTTAGGGTGTTTGTTTGCTCATAGGAACTATGGGATTTTTAAGGTTTATTCTAAATTATTGGCCAGCACTGTTCAAAGTTTCGTGTGCCAAGGTACGACTTTACTCATAATATCTTACTAATTTTGACGCCAATATGAGAGGTTCTGGGGCACCAAAGTAGGGAGACTATAAGTTTTCTCAAGACGCTTTAGGCACGTTTCTTTAAATTATATTGTGTCCATTTCTTGATGAAACATTTACCTTCATAGAGAACAGGATAAGATTATATTTTGTTCTACGTGCACTTGATATTTTAATGAATTACTTATCTTTCGTGGTAGGTAAGTCACTGAAGACTTCGGCTGCTGCGAGCTGCAGCTGGTGATGCTCTCCACATGTGAGTACCCTGATTGTTTTACCCATGCAGTGTAGTTTTGAAGGTGCTACAAAAACTCGGCTGCTGGTATGATGCTGCCAACAGAGATGTATGCTGAGTGCAAATACTCCTCGTCCCTGCATTTCAATTGTAAACTTGGCTGTAATTAAGAATGTATGGGTTTCATTTTTCTGCCCTTGAAACTAAGTCCCAAGGCAAAATCCACTGCCTTCAATATTGCTTTGATATCACACAGATAATTTTACGATTGGAATTGCACACGATTGATTGATCATTAGATCAGTCATGTTGATTACTGCTTGTGCAGCTGAGATTTGGAGAGAGTTGAGAGCGTCACTCCGCCCCGAAAACTGCTTTGCGGATTTAGTCTCTGTTGATCATCCAATTCTAGTTGTTTGGAAGCGGCCATCTTATAGTAACCTTAATATGAAGCTTTGCTTGATCTCTAATCAGACGTCAAGTTTCCTTGAGCGTTGACTTTTTGACTTTGAAGTTCACCAACCAAAGCATTTAAAAACTAGAGCTCTTCAAACGTAAGAACAGCTTTCAACAAATGCTAATTACCAACAACGTATTATGATTCTTTTAGTGCAGTCTATCCAAGGCAACCGTCCAAAAATTCTTGAATCACAAATTTTTGATGTAACAGCTGAGCAAATATTTTTACAAAATAATTCAGACAATTCACTGGTTATCTGAAGTGTCGACAATATCTTCAAAAATTCTCACCTTAAGAAAAAGAATGGCTATTCCGTCGAATTTTTTGTTGCATTTATCATCAACGGGGAGAAAGATTCATGTTTTTGGATTTGATTCCTATGACTCAAAATCCTACTTCATGAATGGTTACAGGACAATGGAAAATTAATCACCTGGATAAGATGATGTCTCTGGTAATACACGGAGCGATAAATGACATACAGTTCTGTAAATTACGACACAAAACCTCAAGTTCCTAAAACTGAACCCGAAAAATTTAATGTTAAAATATGTCATTCATTGAGTATTATGAAAGGAGTTTTCATTTCGAAAGTTTCAAATTTGTTGCTTGTAGAAATGACACTGCATTGAAAAAAGTGTCATTTTTACGAAACAAATTTTAAATTTTCGAAAGGAAAACTTTGTTCACCAGTAATGAATGTTTGATATATTTTAGAATTTTACGGTTTCAGTATCGGGAACTTAAGACTTGCGTTGTAATTCACAGAACTGTACGCCATTCATCATTCTGCGTATTACCTAATACATTATCTAATCCAGGTGATTGACTTCCTGTTTCTCTACACCACTCATCATGTGTGATTTTGCGTCACCCTTGATACTATGAGGTTACTCAAGCCCCTTTTGCTGAAACTTTACTTTTTGTTCGGATAATTGCATTATAGTTCTAACTTCAGAATCGCTCATGCACAATATAGCAGCATTTCACTCACGATTTCTCAAGCTTATGAAAATAGCTCATAAATCAAAAGCTCATTGATTTTAGTTTACTTCACTTCTTGTGCTATACTTCATTCTCCAAGTTGGCATCATTGAGTCGACCCTCCAGCGGTAAGGTCGTCAGAGTAGTATGAGCCTAGTAACTGAACAAGTTTCTCGGACGTTTTCATCTGCGACAAAATGAATTGACTGCACCCGAAAGAGGTGAGCCGTTGGTAAAATTTGAAGATCGGCATATTTTGCTTGGAAGTGGAATGAAGCTTTGATGACCGTTTCACCGCACAACACTCGCACGACTGTTTAGTATTGCCTCATGTTCTGCTTCATGTACTTCTATAAGCTGTAATATACTGTATGTATACGCAATAATTTACAGGTACAAAAATTTTCGTTTTCGTATGGCGGTTTTGAAATGATTCGACGCTGAAAGATTTTGGTATCGAAAAGTTATTTCGTGGAGATAAATCTCGGAAAGTTTACTTTTCTCGTGCAAATAATGTGCAAAATGTTCTCATTTTTCGTCCAAGCGTGCTACTTTCGTGGTGGGATATTATGTACGAGTGGGGTTATAACTGCCTTTGGAGATGGAAGAGAAATAGTCTAAACAAAATAAGACTCTAGTAACCATCTCGTATGTGTGAAGTATGCGTTAGTTTTGCATGACTCCGATGCTTTAGCAATTTTTTACGATCCTTTATTTTTTAATTGCTTCGAGAGAGTCGCAGTCATCCGTGAAGAGCATTTGACCAGCCGTTTACGCATTTACTTTGTGCGGTCACCTGTAGGTAGATGCAGCCTGCATGGTCTTGCGCGGCGGTGTTGAGGTGACGATTGCTGGACGAGGATGTGAGGACGCTTCTTCATGCAATGGATGCTTAATGTGTTCATCTATTGGCAAGTTGCTTTGCCTTATTCTGTATACGCACAAAATTGTCATGGTAATATACGATGATTTCTTGCTCTCGCCTGATTATTGTTGATACACATATCAAGAACAGTTTCATCTTTTGTTTGATTCGTTGATGGAGTTAACGAAATCGAGTTTTATTTCCAAATTTAGCGTTGACGAGAAAATTTTACGCTTAGCTCTGAAGTGTCTATCAAAAATGGACTGATTTCATGGAAAACAACACTGGTAAATTCAATCCTGTATAATTTAAATTCGAAGTCTTCAGCAGAAGTTGCATCCATTCTGAAAAAGAGGAGTCTTTTCACCCCCTTCTATGATCGATTGTTCTCATGTCAACTTTGTGACACAGCTGATCGCACGATGCTGCTGGAGGTTTAACTTGAGGCGCAGTCACGTGCGCACTGCAATTACTGACGCAGTCATCGGGGCATAATCAAAGACTGGGCCTGAGTTAGCCTTAGTAAAGATTAAGGTAAACTATTTACTACGCAAATGAATTTAGGTGAGCTCATTGCGGCGGCGACAATCATGGTATAACCACAGCTCTTACGTACCAGCACACGCGTCTCGTAACCCAGCGAAGGCAACGTTGTGGTGAGGGTCTGTTATATTAATGACGCGTGCGAAGACGGTGACGGGAGCGATATGCAGCGCCTGCATTGACGCGTCCTCCACTCAGCTGCTTAGCGCGGGATTAATTGACGAGCAGCACCGCTGTGTCAACACACGGGGCCGACAAGCCAGGCAAAACTTTCCTCAAACGACTTGAGACACTCGACTGGGAAGTTCATGGCGGAGTATGAGCGAATTCGGTACCCAATATTTTTGTTTGGTTATAATTAAAGATAGAATTTAAATAGATAGAATACAACAGTAGGAGTAAACTTGTGCTTTTAACAGGCGGGTGACTGTAAAATTGTTATTTCGCTTTAAAATATTTAGTTCTCTCACATAAACTGTGAATGATCAAAAAAAGCTCCCTTCTGATAGTCTTCGAATACAAAAGCCCCCGACACAACGTCGTGTTTTGTACTTCGGGACATCAACAGTAGCTGCTGTTATCAATGAGTCGTCCGAAATGTATAGATCATCGTTATTTAAGTCATTGATTCTGGGTTGTCGCACTCCGTCTCAAATGAGAACCGATCAGAACGTGTTCCTTATTTAGCAATCATAAAGTAATTCCTCACTCAATTTGACAGCAAAATTTACTTCATTTAGTTATTGATTCATGTTTAGTCATTAATTTTAGCAATTTTTGTTTCTCTCCAGAAGTTATTCTAGATCAGTAAATATATGTTCGTGTAAAAATTGAATACTTTGAACCGAAATTTTTAGTTCGGTTAAAATATTTCACAGCTTCTCTCAGTTCTTTTAAGTAAATTCCTCATTGGTGTTGGTTTCATAAGCTACAAAATTAATTGAATCCTGTCGTTGAGAACGATCCAAGGAATAGGACGCATTTAAATGGTGTGTGTTCTCGTGGAAGTTTGGAAAGAGCGCAAGGAGCTGCGAGTGCTCGTATTTCTGTGAGAAGTAAAGAGGGAATTTATGCAAAATTTAGTCTAGTCCAACGAAAGCAACGAAAATCAATGCGTTCGATGCCGCAGTTTAATCTGGCTCGCGCCTGATCGGCTGGAAGAAACAAATGACTGAAGAACTGCGTGCTGACGTCCATGTTGAAGCTCTTCCTCCAGAACAATTTTGCTTGAATTTCCAAGGGAATAAATATTGCGAGGTGATCCTTGCTTTTTGATTCCTACACATACCCAAAGTGCAATTTTGATCTTCTAGTTCTATTTGTTGAAAGTGAATGTCACGAGCATATTTTGCTCACCTATAGCAACTAAGTAATTAGTGTACTTCAGGAAATATATTTCAAAAGGCTTTGAAAGCATTAATTCAGGTGTCACATTTAATTCCACTCTTCAAACGCTTGAAATAAATTGCTACCTCAACGTACGAACACAAGTTGAGAACCTATCAGACGTTTAACCTGACACCTTATACAAATCTTCGGTAGTGAAGTAGAACACTTTTAATTTATTTTGTTATTGAATCAATTTCTTTAAAACCCACATGACACATTAGATCATAGTCAGTCATATATTCATTCTAAAAACAATTCCTGGAAGAAGTAAAGGCGAGCCTCGGCTGACTTTAGATTGAAGCGGAGCCGGAGCTGCGGTCGCGTGTATCAGGCAGGCCTTGTAGAGCTGGGAACGATGGTCTCCTCATGCAAATGAAGAGGCCGCCTTTACCTTGTTACAATACCTTAGAGTGGCCTGCACCCAGCCGTCAGCCCAATAAAACTTCCCTGAGAAATCGAAGTGATCTCTGAAATCACTGCTCCCCTTTGAAAAGCTTGCGGTGCTCAGCTGATGCGCTAAACAGGAGTTTTTTCGACTTCGTTGGGAAACTTTATTTAACTCAATTTTTGATTAAATTCTGCTCGCTTCAATAAGAGAATAAGTCTCTTTTATTTTCGTAAGTGGTGGGGACGATTGTTGATTTGCTTACTGTAACACATTTTTGTACGACCTAGACCACAGTATTTGTTTTTCTTTAATATCGGTGACTGAATTCTACTAAAGGATGATATATGCCTTATTTGTTCGGAGAGCTTCTCCGTGTGTGTTTCCGAGTCAACTCTAAAACCAACAAAGGCAGATTCCAGTTTAATCGTTTCTCGAAGAGCATAGAAAGAAAAATCTTCCCCTGCTCGACTGCTCCAATACTGGGCTTGTTTTCTTTAACGAAGTTGCGCCCTAGAAACGCTACTCAGAAAACTTCGGTCTATTTTTAATACGTTGCTCAAACTTGCAACAAAAAATCTTATCACAAGAGTGCATCCCAATTGGGGTATTGAAAGGCAATTTGCATCAGAAATGAGCCGGAGTTTCTTGAGACTTCCAGGCACGATTCTGATCCACTAGCCACTTCTTCTTCGTCAGTGTTGGGCTAAGTGAGTAATCATTGCCTTGTATTCACGGACTGATTTACCATTGGCTTCATCGAACTAAGCTAGAAATTCAATAACGATTGCAATTCTTGTTTCCTGAACGCAGCAAAAAGACGGCCGCAGAGCTCCATGTCAGCTGCAACCGAAGTTTTGAAGCGACTTTCTGGTGCTTGATCGTAATACAAACCCTTTTATTAATAAATGCATTTATTAGGTTAATAGTGAACGCAATTGCATCAAGGCCAACTTAGTCCACACTGAAATATGTTTTTCGACTTTGATAAAAAAAATTTCCGCTAGCTTCGTAGACACTTCAAAAAGAGCTTTGAAATTGAGTTAGTTTCGCATACATTGAATTTTAGTTCAATTAACTTTTTCAGAACATCGACTTTGCGAGATTAATTGATGATGGCCATCTAAAAGAAATATCGGCTTTGAACGACAGGAGCGTGGCATTCTCAAAGAGATACGGAGATAATCAATAACAAAAATACTTTACTTAACAAAAATACATAATACTTTTTCGAGCAGCCGAGACTGCTCTCTATGTGTGTTGCATGCAATTTATTTAGAAACATTTCAGCTCCAGGGAAAAGGCATCTGCGGACTGACTCTCACGGGATCTCAGCTCTGATTTGGTGGTCCGAGGTAGGAAACTCTGTGTGTGGTACCACCGTCTGATAACTTGGCGGCACTTCTCGTTAGAGAGACCCAATAAACTGTTTTGTGTTGTCTCCATTGACGAATTAAAATGGATTTGGGAGAGAACTTAATATGGGAATTTTATTGTTTAAAACTTTTATTCGCATTTAAGCTTTCTTCGTTGACATATGAAGTATTTTTTTCGTTCCTTTTTCACTATATTTCTATTCATCTGATAATTCAGTTAAATATTCAATCTTGTGTCCCCTTTCGAGACTTGATACAGTGAGTCTAGCTCCTGCGTGAGCAACGTTCACGTTGAATATTTAAGAAAGAAGACTATCGCTCAACATGCGCATGTAACATGCGAAAAGCGCTCATAATCTTGGACAATGTATAAGACTTCTTCAGATGAATGGATTACCATAAATTTTTACACTTAAGCTTTAGTGATAATTGTTGAAGGAAGTAGTAAGGTACGGAATTATTGGTGTGTATGGGTTTAAAAAAGATTCAAAATTATGTTTAAAACAAATATTCCAAAAAATTTTCGAAACAAATAACTCATTTCCTATGAATTGTATTATGAGGGGCATTTGAAAACTTGTAGTTAAAAACATTAATCGATTGAAGTTCAGTTCAGCCCATTCGAGAGAAAACGACAAGTTTGCAAGTTCAACTTTATTTTCAAGTTACCTGAATGTTACTTGCTCACGTTGAAAATCGTTCGCTATAATGTACGTTCTTCCATTTTCTGATCATCAAACTCATCTTCACTTATTTTCCTCACTGCCATCATTGTTGCCCTCCTGCGTTGGCTCTTGGAGCACCCATAGCTCGTGCCAGCAATTTGTTCTAATTTCAATCCGCGTTAGCACTGAGGGCGCGAAGTACCTCTTGCTCTACTGCTCCCGGGCGCCGCTGCTAACTTTTACCTCCTTGACTGAGCACTAAACTTTCTCGCCAGGATTCAAAACTCAGCCCTGATTTATGGCCGAGTCGTGAATATCCTGCCTTCCATCTAATTATGATGCCGGCCTCAGCGCCTGCGCACCTTGGATATCCCTCGCGCGTGCAGCGAAGACTTGCTAACTCATGGCTCTGAGCTCAAGCATTTGTTGCGAAATGTTAACGCATTTATAAAAATTCGAAATGATGAAAATGCATTGCTCCAGAATGTACTCAAGCTGGCATCAAGCTATGAACCCGTCATATAGCAAGTTGTGCAGGATGGCAAGTTAATTTATCAGTGTGTTTTGGTGATTTCCTCTTCCTGAATGTAAAGAAGTTTCTTAGCAAACGAACTGGAGCGTTATGGCAATGTTTGTCCTCGTCATTATGATAAACCTTGAATTGAATCTTCGAGGTATCTTAAACACACATAAAGCAGTAAAATGGGTATTTCAGAAGGCTGGTGTGAGCCTAGTCTTGTGGAGTAGGCCTGTTTATCTCTCAGATCTGTACCAGTCTTACTGACACAAATCTTATTAATTTTTTATCATTCATTTTGTTTTCGTTATTGCTGCTCCTGATCAAATGCGTCTTTTGCTACTAGGAAGCAAAAAGCTCGTGGAGTCAAATACTGACAACGATTATAATTTTGAAATGAATTACAAAGCTTTCAAAAAATCTGCCAAATAATTTCCGCTCGGAAGGAAAGGAGATATTTGATCTAAAGTCTAATTGGTAAATTCTGTGAAAATTTAATCCTCTTTGGCTGATGAGTAAATTTCCCTGGGTTTGAGTAAATTAAAAAACAGGTCATATAATTCAGTTCGTCTTGTTTGTTTCAGAAACCATAAATCATATTATGATTGGGGCTCAAAAATTTGCGACTTACCATGTAAGTCGAACAACAATGGTCAAAGTAACACTCGTCGGTAAGGCTTATTGACGAGACCGAGTGTTGCGGCAGCACTGCACAGTACAAAGGGTAACTCAATACATCTGCTGCGTAGATGAGAAGGCCTTGAATTGCTCTCGGCATAGGATCAGAAAAATGCAGTCGAACAATTACCCTCGCTAAAAGCTGCGGCACTTTTGCTCGCTGTATTTGGTGGGAGAAATAATTGATAAATTTCTCTAGAGGTACATTATCGGGGCACATAAGTACTTCAGTTCGATTTGAAAATTTTCTTCAAACTAAATTGCTGTCATAGTTTTTGCGTATTGTTGCCAGAGAATCGCTCCATCAAACAAACCTGTTATGAGGGTTTTTCTGCAGCAGAAGAGTGTTTGCGGCGCTCGCTTCCGATTTGAGGAGTGAGTGTATTTTGGACCGAACTTTTTTAGCGAGGTATTGAGAGTTCACATTTTCAGAGGAGGTTGGAGTCGTATAAGAACGAAAGTTTAGTTTACCCCCGAGGAACAATTCAAATTAACCTATCAAATAATCAAATAATATTGTTCTTAATAGTCAGAGCTGTGAAAATGGGCCAATTATTTTTTGTATTTTTTCAAGCAGTCTATTTCTCACTAGTTAAACTAGTGTTGCCGTTCTTACAGCATCTACGTGTTGTTTTCATTCTCGATTGAAGTATTCATGACTACCTAATTTCTAAATAAAATTTCAATGGATTTCGGATTTGAACTAGAGTAATTGAGTGATCTAGATTGTGAGCGTCCTTATATCTTGCAGGAATCGGCGTCGGCAACAAAGGGACGTGATATTTTCTTTCCTTAATTGGTTATTTGTCTTCCTGGATGCTGAGCATTTGCCTAAATAAAATGAATAGTACAATTTCTCCACAATTTTTCTGAAAGAAACATTACCAAAAATATAGAATATTAGTTATTTCATCATTTTGTTGGTGGTCTCCTCCCTTCTCGTCATCTTTCGAAATATTTTCAAAAGATAGCAAATCCCATCTAGTCGTGTAAATGTTTCTAGTTTCTTTTCTTTTCCTCCCTCCCTACCGAAGTTTTCTCTTTTGATTCATTCCAGTTTCACCGAACTCAAGGCTCCAGAAATGTGTGAGTGTGTGGAGGAGGGAGGGAGGAGGGTGGTGCGATGCGCCCATGATTTATCAAGTAAGTTGCTCATCTGTAGCCACTTGGAGCTCTTTTATGGCCCTCTAACCAAGCACATGACTGCGCCTCAGAACACCGCTTTTACGTAACGAATAGCTCATAAATTGGAAGAAACACTGGAAAATATAGAAGAAAAGTGCCGGCGCTCACCATAAATTTAAACTGAAGGGTATTTTATGAACTGCTGCAGGATATTTTCAATTTTTTGGAAACATTTTCACTACAGTTTTTCGTTTGTAATGATTTGTAATTTTAAGGAGACTGTAATACAACGAAGTATTATGTGAAGTCTGACTTAATAATTGTATTTATTTATAGATTCCTACAAGAACCATATCACTGAACTGCGAAAAATGAATTTTCTACAATTGTTTTTTTCCGAATTCAGACAAGACGTTGAACAAACAAAATGTGTGGAAAGAATTAAAAAAGGGAAACGTACACTGCGTTGTTGACTGCGAGACGATCTTGTTTTCTCGAAGTGCTGTAGATGAGAGCGGCTGTTGAAGCAATCCGCACAGCAGAGGGAGATTTGCGGGGTCGGATCCGCGGAGTCCGCACGCCATAATACAAACATTAGGCAAATCCGACCCTCACAACGCCCTCTCCGCGTCTTCAGTTTATCCTTTCTCTTCTCCTACCGCTCATTATCGGCTTACGTCCGCCCCTTCCGAGATGTTCCTGTGTCTCTCAATTTTGTGTCTCAATGATTGTGGTGTGAGGTTTGTGGCTGTTTTACGATACGAGATACAGTATCTTCATCCCCATGAAACTGCTCGGTGTCCGTTCAAACTTCTTCCCTAAAGCTGTGTGTATAAAATTCCTTTTTGTTCAATGTATACCCATTCCTAAGTTTTAATGGATGAGCCTCGAGATTTGTTTTAGTTATGTTAAATGGATGCGTTTCATTACCGTTTGTCACTTCGATCGCTCTGTTCATGAAGCGTTCAGCCTTGTCGGATAATGAAACAAAGTTAGTCTCACAGAGCATGGTTTTATTATCGCAGAAAATGATAAGAATTTTGTAGAGTTCATCGAGCTATTATTTCAATTTGTTTATAAAATAAGCCGTACAAACAAGGTGTGATGAACTTGCAGCTGAGTGAAATGTGGGATACTGTAGTTTGGGCCCGTATAGAGACCATGGCATTGAGTTCGTGCTTCAGAATTCCCTAAACAAGGCTGAGCTTCTGAGCTGCAATCTTCACGGTATAATTACGGGAAATTTATATTGTATCATTCAATAACTGAATTTTTATCACTCAAATTTGACTTCAAAGAATTGCTTCATTGAAGTGTTTGCATTTACTGGCGCAGGCGATTGCACGCGCAGTTCTGTTTGTACAGGGGATGCATTATGCGCCCATGTTGATCGGGCGCAAGAAATGACTTGCTGAACTCGTGAGGTTTCTGCTGTTACAAAGGAACGCCTCCAGTATATGCTATACTGAGCTAACCATCAAAATAACGAAGCATTCTTTGTGATTCTTCTCCCCGGGCTGGTTTCATATGCTGGCTTATTGATGGAAGCCCATCAACGACTCGAGCCATTCCAGCTATTTTGTGCCGCTGTTTACAGCCTGGTCTAGTTGGCATAAATTCTGTACGCATTGTCGATATGTGTGTGTATTTTGGTGCATTACCTATTTTACCAAGTACTTGATCATTAGGTTATATATAATCTAGATAATTTAAGACAGTTGATTTCATTGCTTTCTTAGGTGTGATGTAAAGTTTCCAGACTCTTAAAATTTGCAGCTTTTACACACATGGCTTCCGGTAGATATGATACATGCATGTCTCAACAGATTGTTCCTTAACAATTTTTCCTACTGTTGCAATTTATGGTCAAAAACAGTGTTACTATGAAACAATAATGCAACTCGGGCTTATTTGCTTCTAATGGCACATTGTAGGCTAAAAAATGAGCTCTTAATATGGGAAGGTAACAGTAATTTCTGTAGGTGTATGATCACTAGTTTCCAACATATATATACATTGATCAAAATTTCAATAGTCATGATATTAGAAAATGGGAATTATGTTTCTTAGAGTTTTACATCACAGGACGAATTTTATTACATCACTCTCTTAAATGCTTCAGGCGAATAAAAAATGTTGCGAACTTAATTTTTGATGCTTGTCTTTATTCCGTGGCACCACTGGCACAGTACCTCGTGTTTAATTTCTAAATTCCAGTTATAAATTTGGAGTTAATTATTCCAAGTCCTCTATTATTCAATACAGTGTAACTCAGTTCTGCAATGCTACCAAATTTTCCCCCAATTACGTACGAATCAAAGTTTATTTAACAATATTCAAACAGAGGTACTTCAAAGGTAATGGAATTGTGATGGCTGGTAGAGTGGGCGTTTGACTCTAAGTAATATAGTTTAATATACAAATATGAAGTGTACATCAGAAATCCAAGGGCAAAAGCCTCATTTATTGTGCATAGAAAACGATCATAAGAAAACTACACATTGAACGCACCAAGTCACAGCACGCTACACTGGCAAAAGGTGGCGTAACCGTAAAGGGGTTTGAAATAAAGAACAAGAGACGGAAACACTCATGCACGTAGACATCAAGAAAAAGGTATGAGACGAGTTGAATACACATTTTACTGTAAAAAGATGAGATTTTTACAAAATGAGTCCTATGAATTTTTGTGGATATAAACTGTATAAGGTTAGTGGCATGAATATCTGCAGCATCCACTCTCATATGGTTTTCTCTGTTTGGTTTGTGAAGAAACTCTCAAAACTTCTTTACAGAACGGATGCAAAAATTGAACGAGACTTCGCCCGTCCGGAATGACGGAATTATCTAAACAATTCAGAAGCCGCAAAACTTCTCTCGAGATAGGAAGCATTTCTTTCTCTCTGGTTTGTTTAGTGCAAGTATAAGGAGCTCCTGAAGCCCTGAGAGATAGAGTACTTTTTTTCAGGCTATCTTGGCTCAGCAATTCGGTGAGTCGCTCTTAGTTTGACTTATCTCTTGGAATTTTTTGGATCTTCTAACGGAGTTTGTAATGGAGTCTCTGCTTAGTTGTGGCGCGTGCTCCTGCTAGAAAGCCTCGCTCAAATCGATCGCCTCTGGAGTAGTGTTCGGTTAATTCAAAACGTGAAGTGGGGCTCATAAAACGAATGAATCCTAATTGATCACAGATCTGACATTGGCGCCATTCAAATAGTTGGTATTAATCATGCTCTGATATTCGCACCAGACTTCGCATGACAATCCTGCCTACACATGTTTCCATGTAAGAAAGCGATTTCGATTTTTACGGACTTTGACTAACAGTTTTTACCACATTCTAGCATTCTCTTTCAGTGCTATTAATATTACCTATCTCAAGAAGAAATATCATTAATTGCAATAATTACCTTTATATGTTATACAATGTACCGGACACAATAAATAATTTGAGTAGCTGCAGAATTGCTACTCACTCTAGAAGACCACGAGTATCACAAGAAGCCTTGGTGTATGGGAAGGCATCGCGGGCGTACCTCATTAAGCTAAGTATCGAGCAATTAAACTTGCGTGTAAGCCACTTAGGCAGCGCAGCGCCGGCAACCCCAACCACTAATGGGGTCGCGCTCTGCTTTATTCTTCGCTGTCGCCGATAAGTTGTGAGTAAAGCGGCCCAGTGACACATGAATGCAGGCAACGTCGGGCCTCTGAAACTCCGAGTGAAAATCAGGAAATCAGTGAGGGGAGAGATATCAAACTTTTTTGCGAAAGGGGAAGCTTGTGACACCGACGCTCCAAAGGGTTGCGGCAGTGTGGGAAGACATTGCCGGGAATACCGGAACAACTGCGAGAAACCTTCGAGCTCAAACTGAAACTAGCGTTTTTGAATAGATAGTTTTTGGCGACCCATAGAATTTTTGATGTTAGAATTAATGTTCACTTGTTCCACGAGTTAAAAGTTCGCCAACGAAATTTCATTTCAGACAGGGTCACTCGGAATTAGAAGGGTTGCGTTGTATTTTTGATCACTTCGACCAATCTTCCTAAAACTATAACTCATAGCAACTAAGTCCAACATCTTTACATTATGAGTGAACTTCTTTGCATCTTTCCTTTCTGGGCTATTCTTCTTCTGCTGGGTCAGTAAAACAAAACCAGTCTTGCCTCATTTGACTTTTTAAAACAACGTTATAGGCTACTTTTCAGTAAATGTCGTGTTTTGTTCGTATTATTGGGTATTTTCAGCTCGTTAAAATATTCGTGGGACTGAAAACATTTCCAAATTTGTGAGTTCAATTTTCTCAGTTATAGGCTGACTTGCTGAGAGTGGTAGGTCTACTTTGCCCTCTGCAGCGACTGTTGTTGAGGAGAGTGTCAGGAGGCGCCGAGGGCGAGGCGGTGGACTCACGCCCTGGGATGCGTACAAGAGAAACTTGTGTACGTTTGATGAAGTTGATGGCCAAAGTTTGAGCGAGGCTTGCGGCTGCGATAAAGACTTGTTCTCGAGATGGCTGTTTATTTTATTAGCCTTCATTTGAACGGCTGATTTTCGTGACGAAGGAGTATAATTTGCAGCGGCGGAGCATTATAACTTACACAACACGTAATAATTCATCTGTACACATTCTGGAGCTTAATGAACCGATATTTTTTGATATCGAGCATGGTAGATATTGCTCGATAAGACACGAGACGTAAAAGTAGGTCAATATCGTCTCATTATAGGCTCGAATGGTCAGGGAATGATTTTTTCATGAAAATTCTTTTTGCCGTCGTCATTTTGTGAAGTTGAGATTTTACCTCACCTTGTTACTGTATTTCATATAACAATAATTTTGTAGCTAGATTTCAGGTGTGCAAAATAAAATAACACAAAAAATTGTATAACATGGACGTTTCAAAATTTTCTAGATCAAATAGGTAGTCCGAATTTGATATGAGTAAAGTATAGTAGGAGAGGTTTTTCAGTTCAGAAAGACCTCAAAGTAATACTGATATAATTATGTTTCTCGTAATTTTCTAAAACATTTTCCCTGAAGCACTCCCTCGTTACAGTTTTGAACCCTTGTTTTAGTCTCACTACTGAGAACGTGCATGCTTGCTGGACTCCAGGATATTAACGCATTCTAAAAAATGTTATTTTCACTGTTGGCGGTTGGTTAAAATTTTGACTAGAATGACTTTCCTAAAGCGGTGGAGACAAAAACTTCACATTAATTTCTCATGAATCTTGTTTATGGCTTCGAGGAGAATCATATTTGAATTCGATGTTCGTAACCTAGGCGGTTATCTCTTGTTTTGGGAACGTAAGCGAACTGCTGGACCTGAAGCTCAATTTGTCAAGAGCGGCGTTATCGGAGCCCTGGCTTGTGCGGGCCAATGCAGGTCGGCGGCGTGCGTTGATGCGCTGCCTGCCTGTCACTCGCACAATACCTCCGCCGCTCACCGTCCTGCAGCGGGACACGGCCCTCTCCTCGCACACAGCCCTGTACACACAACCACTGCCTCACTGCCGGGCTCAGTGCTGCGGGTGGAGAGGACATGGTAGCATGACTTAATTACCGACAGCAATGAGGATGGCTAATTCGTTTGTACTTGCCTTCAAAATGCAACATCTGGCTTCACCAGAGATATTTATCGCTATATCTCTGTGTCCTTACAGTTGTCATTTCCATGATTTGTCATTTAAATTTTAAAGCTTTCATTGTTGTGAGTGAATTCATTGTTCAGGCGAGTGTTGAGATTTCTGGCTATATGCTCTTTAGGTATTTAAATTCAAATCCTATTCTTTGCTTTAAGATGCACTTGATATTACATTAACGAAATATGAATAGTTCACTAAACAGTACATATTCGAAGGCTTGAAACGTTTTTAATATCAAGCATCTACCTGTAAGATTAAGACACATTTTTACCTATGACGAACCTCCAATTAGTGTCCTAGGTCTATAGGTCTAGTATAGCACACATTTACCTCCCATTAGTGTCCTGCGTTCTTCCTCTCTTTGAACATCTCTGTTTTAGTAAGAGAGGCTGAAAGTAATTTGAAATAAATCAATCGAGGCTCATCATAGTAATAAGAGAAAGGTTATTTGAAGATTTGTTGGAACGTTTCATCGTAGGAATAAGACTTGATTTTCAAGGATTGCTTACGATAGCAAAAAAGGAATGCGTTTTCAGAATTATTCTTCATTTACGTTCTCGTTCTTCTCATAATTCTAAAGACTATGTGGTTAACTTTCGGTAAAAAATTCAGAATGTTCGTTAATGTACCAGAATTGAAGTTTTGTGTTTTTACGCACTTCAGCGTCGAGCTAAGAACTTTCCATGGACGGTCACCTCGGGAAAGTTTTCTCAAACGAGCATCATTTTCAGGCAAGATCAACGGTGCAGTTGGTGCGGACTTGAACCGAGTGACATTTTTGTAAGTGTAACAGGAGGGTCGTGCGGGGCCCTAATTTGGCAGTTTGTATGCGAAGTGAAGCAAGCGAAGCTGATCCCGCCACTCCCGATAGCGGCACCGGCGTCTGGGTGGGGGGAGGGCTGGGGGCTTGGTCTGGGGTCTGCAGGGGGAGGGAGAGGATAAGCCTTGGAATATGATGTACGTACGAGAACAATTGAGGTTTTAATTTGGTAAATGTAGATACTTCTACTACTTTAACTACTTAGAACACTTCAAAATGTTTAAGACCTCCTAAAGAATATTACTTGTATAGAAGTGCGGTAATGAAGAGAATATGATGCATTGTAAAAATTTGACTCAAAACAGCATAGATGAAAGAGAACTATGCAATTAGGAAGAGTGCACTGAAAGACAACATTGCATTTTCGAGTTTTCAAACAAGAATTTTAAATATTACTTTAAATTCAGTAAGGATTGCAGATTTTTTCATTTTTTAGTGAAATCCCAATGTGCGAGAATCTTAATTGTGATTTCCAGTCAAGGTGAAGAAACTCAGTGACGGCTTTATATCCCAGTCTATGTTTTTCGTCAGTTCATCTACGATTTTAGGTTCTCAGTGCAGAGGCTTTAATATTTTAGCAGCTGAAATCATAGATGCCCCGACAACAAAAATATGGGCTGGGAAGAGCTTGCAAGATATAGCTGATTGACACTTACCAATGATCGGTTCCACACATTTTTTGTTAGATGCTAAGCATTTCACTATGGATTTGTCGACGATTGTTCTAAATTACGTTTCGTAGTCGAATTTTAAATATCATCATTCTCTGTTCCTTTTTCAACTGCTATAGTCACAAGAAAGTTTCTTTTAAACGACTTCGATTGGTAAATGTCTCGCTGTTGTATTATAACTACACAATTTAGACTAAAGCAATTCATCAAAAAGTAACCACGTGACTGCTCAATTTCACAACTAATAACTGACCGCGAAATCCAGCGCAGTATTACTTTGTCAGTTACAATACAAGCGCTCAGCACCGAATTTTGCACCAGCTCTGTAAGAATGTCGTTTTCAGGACCTAAAGATAAAATTTAACCAAATTTCCTATGCAAATGGTCAAATGGGTAATTTTGGCCATAAAGGCCAATTTGGCAGCTTTGCCCGGCCCTGTCTGCGATGTTCCAGAGAGGTACTTCGCAGCTGTCCGTGCGACTGTGTGTCATTTCGAACAGACCTGTTGCATTTTGGAGAACAGATTGGTCGTGCGCAAGCATTCTCTCAATTAGGGAAATGACTTTTGCGAACAATGTATACTCTTTGAGGAATATTTGATCTGGGTAGCATGGAATTTTGCCTTCATTCAACAGAGCGTAAAAGAAATGTCAACCTATTGTGTACTTGCGGATTAATTTTTCATGGACACCTCAAATCTGCTCCTCTGGGTAATTTATTTATGCTAATCCATCACAGGAGTGATGGTCATTTCTGAAACGAAGGATTTGAACGATTTTCAAAATTCTTTCGGCCACAAGCATGTACGTAGATACAATTAAGAAATTAAAATGTACTTTGAATCTGACAACATTATTAACAATTTGGGCCAAATAAGCTACGAGACTTCTACGGAAGAAGAAATAATGGTTTTGATGGCAGAACAAAATACAAATTCTGAAGTATACTGAGGTAAATAACTTTAGTTCACTTTCTAACTAACTGAGAATGAATGAAGCAAGTAAGACGAATTGGCTAATGTCATGCTGAGAGAAAAGAGAGTTTGATATTCTGGTCAATGTTTTCTTCATTAGATGTCTCGTTTTCATAGGCAATTTTATTGTTAGAGATTATACATGCCATTTTTCATGGTGAAATATAGTGTGCTGAAACGATATGTTGTTTTATTGTTTTAGTTGGCTTCCGTTTTATATTTTGACTTATCAATTTTCTGTTTGTCTAGTAATTATAATTGGAAAGCATGTAAGTTTCAAGTCTACTTTGGAAGGCCAAGCACATGGGTTCATCGCTAATATCAAGAGATGGAATTCCAGAAAAGAAAGCTATTTTGAGATCAGTCTTTTAAGTTTTAAGAGATTAAGATCTCATTTTTTTATTGCTCGTCAAATAATTTGATGGAAGTCAGATTCATCAAAAGGTGAGTTTTCGTTAGAATTGAATATTTTGTACATAAAACTTCCGACAGAAAATCGGTAAAAATCAGCACTTTCTAAATTTAAAGGTGTTCAAATAAATCATTTGTGTGGTCGTTGTATACTAAGTTGGAGATAGCTTTGATAGTCTTTTCTTGCTATGTGAATATATTTTTGTTTGTGTCATGCCAGGCTTTAGTGCCGTTTTGAATAAACGAATGGTTCACTGCACTGTAAAGTCTATTTAGCATTTCTTTTGGTAAGATTTACTTGACTTAGAACAAAATTTGGATGCATTTAAACAGCTTTGAACGAACATAATTGATTTGATTTTTGAATGCCAAATTTTGATCTAATATTATTCCCTGAAATTCGCAGATTCCAGTCTCTTGAATTTTTTCATCGCTCACCAAAATGTAAAGAAGAGATGTCTTTATATATATATATATATATATATATATATATATATATATAAATATATATATGAATAGCACAAGTCTTGTCTTGTTGACGTGTATGTTTGATTTTATTTGCAACGAGCGAGAGCGAAATGTGGTTCAATATCTGATTCATTTGGTTTGCGATGTTCACGGTGCTTTCAGGGGAGGAATTTGATGGTATTGTGCTATTATCCGCAAACAGATGAATTTGAAGAAAGTTTGTGATTTAACGATATCGTTAATAAAAATAGTGAATCGAAATACCCGAGAAAATATCTTGAAGGGACTCCATGAGTTATGTTTTACAGCTCTCAAGTAAAATGTTACGGTTTATGAAGAAGGATTTCAACTAATTGTGAAGAAGACCTCTCACTGTGGTGGTACAGCTTAGAAGAAAGTATGTTGTGATCTACACCATCAAATCCTAGGAGGATGAAGAGTAATAGATTTATTTCATTAGTGATTGAATAGGTAAATTGTAGATTAATTACAATGCTTTAGTCATTGATTTTTGGGATCAAAAGCAAAATTGCTTGTCATATGTAGATAAAGAAATTACGCTCTAGACAAGAGTATACTTCTTCACACGCAATATTTTTGCAGAAATCTTCCTAAAGATCGGCAATGGAGAAATTGCTATATAGTTATTGTAGCAAGTTTTATTTTTGTTTTCGAAGGTCAGAGTTCCTCTTGCAACTTTTTATGAACTAGGAAATGTGCTGATAGAGGAGAATTTATTTATAATATCGGCTAAAGTAGGTGAAACTGGAGGAGCTTTGTAACTAAGAACTTTAATTAAAATTTTTTTCCTGCGTGATTTGTTCTTTAGTGATGTAACACAGTCGAAAACCTCTTCAGCGTTTATTGAAAGGTAGAGTGGTTTGACTTTAAATCTGCAAGGTAGCGCAAGGAGCTAGTGGAATATTTTTACGTTTACTGCGATTTTTTCCCTCGATATTTACAATTTGGTCTGTAAACAAAATTCGAGAGATCCCACATCTTTTTTGCATCATTTTCGAACTGGGTGAATTTTTCAGTGAAGTATTTTTTTGGAAGCTCTAATTCGGCAGATGACAATTTCTGAACCTTCGGTACATTTCAAAACGATTTTTACTTCTACGGTGTAAAACTAAGGACGTCAGTTCTTGATCATGTGCTCATATTTTATGTATTGGAAATAATTATGTTGTCAAGGGCTTTCGTGTATCTTTGGGTGAGACTTTACGGGGTATGATTGGACGACATCTGCTAAAAGAATTATTTGAATGACTTGTTGGGTCGGTGATGACTTTATAAATGTCCGTTCCATTTAAAATATAGTTCTAGTCATTTTCCGATAGAGTTTCATATATGTCATTGAGGGTTAGTGAACTTACGCGACAAGACGAGAAAGTCTGGATTGAGAGTGAATTTGGTCATGAAAGACATTTTTTTAATCCAAATTCACGATTCCAGAGCAAGCATTGAGTTAAATTTTCCAGGTTAAGTAACCATCTCATCTAATCGATAGTGTGATCAAATGACGACATTAGAACGTGTGAAATAAAAAGAGGAGTGCAAAAGTAACGCCAACAGTGGAATGAAGTCGCGCAGTTGTAGATTTGGAAAGGTACTTGTAACTAGCAGGATTTAGAATCAGATGCACAAGGAGAAGTAAATTAGGAATTCGACAGTAGGTTGTAATTTCTAAACCGAATTCTATGAAAATTCAAAGCAGTTGCATAGCTACATAACGCATGAAGATTATAATGCCAATTATTCATTCTCACGTGAATCATTACTTTTCGAAAATACTAGGCGGACGGCAAGGACCAAGAATAATAATTTGAAATCAGGAAATATTTCTTGATGATATTTCAACGAGCCAAATACGAACTGTAAGAACTTCACGCGAGTCAATAGCACTCAGCAGCAGCGGTCAGGCATACAACACAGTTAACCCTGTGCTCGAGTGTCATCTATTTCTTTACACATCAGTTCTATTCTTTGACTTGTGGTCGTTGCTAGAGATTAACTCAACTACTGTAAAACAACCCATTCAACAATTACGATGATATTCGTCTCCAATATCTAAGTTAACAGTCTAGCTCCTACTATCATGTTGAACGGTTCATTTTTGTAAAAAATAATCAATCAAGAATCATGAAATTGACTTGGATTAGATTCTCAGGAAAGTATCTGACCATCGACAGCTTCGGTGCTGGACAACTGAACATGTCTCGTGTGCTGCAATGCCAACCCAGCAGTAAAATCTCTTCGTTCCAATTAAACTTGCGACATAAATTAAGTCGTAAACCTGGAAAAAATTAAGTGCCGTTGTTACACGTGGCGACGTTCGGGCAGCATTTAGCGGCTGGCCAACGGAACTCGTGAAAAAATGCGCTTTCGCTTTGATGGTCTGTCTACTTCTGTAATGTTGTCACATCTGTAGAAGTGACAGGTATCTAAATTTAACTTTTATCAAGTATTCTCAGATATTTTTACATTATTCTGCCGTTGATTTAATATACGGTTATGTTTTCCTTTGTGCGATTGGCTTGCTATATGAGCAGGTATGTATTATTGACCATTCAACTCTAATAAAACAGGATGAAAGAAATAATTGTTTTTGATTTGCTTCTTGCACTAAGTAAAATTTTAAAGTAGTTGCACAGGAATATGTAGCCAGTAAAATCAAATTTTTATTAATTTTTTTTTGTGAAGGAGACCCTCTAAAATTTTGGACATACTTTTCTACATCAAGGAGTTGCGAGGCTCGAGTAAACTTATCAGCAAGACAAGTTAGAACTCGCAAGTTTTTAGTGTTGGCGATCCATAAGAATTAGGCCTACTCAGCGTTAAGGAAGGCTAACTTTGTCCGGTTATGACGGATGGTTTAACTGTTCCAGAGAATGAGTGCAATGAGAGCAAATATAACAGATGAAGTTGTTTTCAGCCAGAAATTTTATGCATTCAATCCATTTCATAGCAGCTGTTACTGAAGAAGGCAGATTTTTGCTACCATTTCATATTTGAAATCTTCTTTTCCATGTCTATTTGTCGGTCAAGAAAACTCGTACATTCAAATTTAAGTATTTATGCGTAAGAACTTGACCGTACATACAAAGAGCCGAGGAAGCCTAAGTTTGTTAATCAATAGGTGAAAATAAATTCCAGAAGTCAAAATTGATTGAGAGATCGATTTAAAAATTTTCTATCGACCGAAGACAGATCATAATATTATAACCTACACTTTCCAATTTAAACAGCTGCAGGACATCATCGAGGCTAAAATTTTAATGCACCTTTGAGTTCTAGTCATAATTTGATCATGATAAAAGAAATTTCTCTTGTTAGATGAGGAGTCGGAGAAATTTCAACATTGTTACGTACGTTGGCCAGTACATACATAGAAAACTCATTCCAAAACATCACAGATCTGAAGGTGACCCTGCAGTGGTGCTGTACCTGATCAAGAAATTTTCTATTAACCTTGTAAGCGGAAACGCTACGAGAAAGGAATGTAATTTGTATGGTGCAGTTCACTTTTCTGGTTCTGACTTTTCCAAGAATGGGTCTCACTCAAAGGGGATTCTGGTTTTGACTTTTCAAAGAATGGGTCTTACTCAAAGGGGATTCTGGTTTTGACTTTTCAAAGAATGGGTCTCACTCAAAGGGGATTCTGGTTTTGACTTTTCCAAGACTGTGTCTTACTCAAAGGGGATTCTGGTTTTGACTTTTCCAAGACTGTGTCTTACTCAAAGGGGATTCTGGTTTTGACTTTTCCAAAAATGTGTCTTACTCAAAGGGGATTCTGGTTTTGACTTTTCCAAGAATGGGTCTTACTCAAAGGGGATTCTGGATTTTCATATTTCATCCACATCAGAGCAAAATTTTCTTTAATTTTTCAAGGATTGAAACCCATGAATTATTTTATTCTGTCATTGATAGTGATCAGCTTAAGCGTTGTTAGCCTGTTATATTCACTGAGAAGATTGTTTCTAAATTGTGAAATGTTTTATTGATGCACGATCTTCGATCGCGCTCTAATAGCTATATAGCCTACCAGTGTTAGCACCGTTTGTATGAGAAGCCGGCATAGTGGGAATAAAATGGCTTCACTGTGGGTTAAACGTCGCATTACTGTGAACGTAAACAGTAATCAAGAGAAACTAATAATGCGAGCCTTCGATTAACGTGAGTTTATTTTGGCAATCTTCCCGATTGCAGCTGGCAACTTAACGAAACCTTAAAATAAGTTTTCTCTACAATCATTCAAAATATTTTTTTAAATAAGATTGAAGTAGTTCTAGGTCATCTTGGGGGCGTAGTTGTTTTAATATAATAGCTAAAATTTTAACCAGAGCAATTCCTGGTCCGAATAGCTCCCACGAGAATTTCATCGCATTTGAATTTTTCCGACATGACGTTACCACTCAGTCAAGTTACATTTCTGTTTCTATTTCAAAATTTGAGTTGAGCCATGCAAATCACCACTAAGGGTTGCATTTATCATTGAGATGGAGCTGTTTGCTCGTCATCACTCAGCCTTGGTTACAGCCCTGAGCGGAACATGATATTTACTCAGCGCTTCCGTCCAGCCGGACGGACGTGCTCACGAGGAGCTCCGCGCGGGCCGAAGTCAATCTCAGTAACAGGCCTCCTAGGGGCAGTTGGCCCCGTGATGCATGGACGTGGAGATCACTAACTCGGTTATCTCGGCCCTCCTCATCTCGCTGATGTGGCCCGAAAGAGAACTGTCATCACGCCACTTACACAATCGCAGTCATCAGTTTCCGCCGATAATGGAGAGCTCCTCTCGCACACGGAGAAAAACGCGCTTTCTCTTCAGGACTTCAGGGTGGCCATGTGCTCTGAGTGTCATCGAATGACGCTTACCTTCGTGCAAGCGTGGGTGTGTTCTATGTTAAAAAATGTTTTTATACAGAAAATTCTATTTGGTAGTTAAGCTCATAGCACATTTTACATCGTGGATGATTCTTTGATTATTGCCAATGTTTTCATCCACGACGTTGCATTTGTTAATGTAAGCAAAGTGATTGGAAAAAGACACTCATACACTAGATGAACAAGCAACTGGTTTTTTAGAGTTACACAGCTAAAATTAAACTTTGTACCTTGAGGTAAACATCTAACCATTTTAAATAGACTATTTTGCGTAGATCTCCATGTTCATGTTATTCCCGATTGATGAATCCCGATGCCTGAACAGTTATTTTATGCGTGACAATGTAAATCGTTTTGTATAAGCAATTACAAAAATTTTCCGACTGTGACTACAGTCTGTTGCCTCAGCCGTGAATGAAATTTTTTAGTTTCGTTAGAAAATTACCAAATTTGTAAGGACGTAAAACTAAGGTCGTTTTACTGTACTTGGATTCAGGAAGGGCTCTAAAATAAAGCCAGTAAATCCTGTGCTTAAAACAGGCAGTATATCAGTGGAGCAGAACTCGTGCAGCCTCACACTTGCCTTGCTTTCGCTCAACGACACCGTGGTGTAGTTCACAATTGAATGATAAGCGTTAGTTTCTTTCGTTCGCGTCCGTAGAAGCTTTATTCGTGCAATTTTAAACTCACGTGGAAAACTTGAATTGATATCAATGAAAGACTTCAAAGGGTGTGAGCTTACCTCTGCAGAAAATTATTTTTTTCATACAACAGTACGAATGTCTGTTGAGCCAACGCTGTCGTAAGAGTACACGAAGTGAAGTTTCTTTTTATGTTTCACTTGTGTATCTCAACTCGCACAAAAGTGACTCTTCATCTCCTCACGCCAGCGATAGTTCTGACAGTAATCACAGTTTTCAGTAATCACAGTGAACTGAAAGACAAAAATGAGTTTCTCTGAAAAATCTAATAAGTGCTCTTTTTCTAATTCATTTTTGAGTTGAACTCAGCGTTTTTATAGTCTGTAAATGATGAACCTAGAGTCGAGCTAAGCCTGCTAATGTTCTCTGCATGCTAATGAGCACATTAAGGTTTTTCGCGCTTCAGGGTCCGCGGGCGGTTCCTGTTCTGGCTTAGATATTTTTTCTTTCTTGCTATGTGCTTCTTGAAACGTACAGGTGGAAAAATTCTGAGCAATTGAAGCTCGAAATTGGAAATCGCCAAACAAGTGGAAATAACGTTTTGTTGCAGCGACGTGCAGTTGAAATTTAATCATGAGACCTTTTACCTTTTCAATAAAATTGTGCTCACCCGAATTGCGAAAAAGAGCTCATCGAAAATAGTGGAAAGCTTAAACACATGACTTCCAAGATGCTTTGGTTATGATTTAAAAGAATGCTAAGAGAACTTCTTGATTTAGTGTTGAGTATTATTTCCTGTCTTATCTGCGTGGTGCATTGACTACTACAGTTTCAATTTCGTCTTAAATGAACACTGACAAAATATCAAAAGGTTTGTTGAAGCATACTCGTGAACTGGAAGTTTATACTGACACTAGCTGCAAAAAATTAAATTCATCATGAAAAATATTTTTTGTGACGCACAGTGTTGAGGTGCTCCTTATTTCGACTGCTATTTTCACACTAGGAAGATGTTATTTCACATTTTCGAGGACTGATCTTCAAGTCAATTATGGTAGAATGTTATGCAGTGACTTCAGTTTCTGTGATCCATTGATAACTCGGGCTGGTAATAAGACTCATGAATTATTTTAAATTTTTGAGGTGTTCTCACAGGTTTTGTGCTGGACGCGGAGAGCCACGAACTAAGAGATAATTTCTTCAGAAGAATGATGCAATATTATGAGTGTCATTTATGCAGCTTGCAGCGCTTCGTCATACAAAGTGTGCGAAACTGCACCGGAATCATGACGGTACGACTTTAGACTTTCAACGACGCACCTGACAATTTATTTTACACTTGATTATCATCACTGAAAATTGGAATCACTCCACAATTTACTGCTAAAGCCTGTTAAAATGGAAACTTTCGAGTACAGTTGTTAGGAGGGCTCGTAAACTGTATATTCCGAGACTTCTAAAAATCAGAGCAGCCGATCAAAACGCTATCCTAAGCCATTCATTTATGTTTCACTCAGTACTCTCAACCTATTCATGCTAGGCTGGTTCATTAATGGGTTCACGCAGAATTCGATGCTTAAATTGAGAATATTTGTTAATTGAACCAAGAGAGAACCGTAAGTTACTAATAAAAGTGTGTACAGGTGAGTCGATGCAATATTTCTATAAACTCGTTTAGAAATTTCTGAAGTTCATCATTGTGGATTTGAGTGTTTAAGGTTTTTTTTAATTATTTGTAAAATCTACACTGTTATGTGTTTCTTGCAAATGTGCCCATTTTGATAGTGAATGTTATCTTTGTGAAATCATGGAGTTGTTTGAAGTGCTTCTATTGTATTGTTTGTCTAGGTTTATTCATATAGAAGCTAAATTCTTGTAGAAATATGGGAAAAATAATGAAGAATTGCACTACAATCTAAGTAAAAACAGCTATAAAATTAAAAAACACAAAAGTATGAGGGAAATGTAGAAGAGGGAACAGATGTAATCTGAAAACTTACCGAAATCTACATTTGGGGAAAATATATGTTTGCTAATGCGAACTTATTTTGGAAAGCGAACCTACAGAAACTCGCATAATTGACTCCACTTCTGTCTGTGGACACTTGCACACACTGCGTGTCAAATTATTACAAGCTAACAGCTTTCCAATTATGTCAAAAACTAACTGATGAGTTAACAAGAAAGTTTTAAAAAGTGTAGACAAACCTGATATGTGCCTAATTCTAAGACTGATAAGAGGATAAATTTTTAACCCCCATTGGTTTGACAGGCATATTAAAAAGTACTCAATTCGTCAACAGAAGGATATAGCTGTCAGTAAAACCAGTGTCATTGACAAAAAGGCACATTCAAAATCGACTGAAGTGCGCAAATGGCAGCGTTAGGATCAACTTTCCGAAAGCTTTGTTCACCGAGTAAACACATGCTACTCTTGACAGCCCTGATGTTGGAAACAAAGGATGGTTGATAAATGGATGGAATCGTCATCATCGTTGAAGCGTCAAAAGATAATGCTCCCCTCGCAAGCAGCTCGTGAAACTCCTAAATTTTTCAAAAACTGGGGTTCTGTGAACATCAAAAGCTGAAGGGGCCTACAAATTCCCCAGAATTGATCCAATGGAAAGCCTGCTGAGTATACTGGAATGATCACTTTATACAAATAGACGTCAATTCAAGAACGGGGATGTATTGTGGGAATTGTTGAGGAATTATCGTGAATGAGATGCTGAAATAAAGAAGGGATCAACGACTTATTCAAGTCATTTGTAAAACCAGAATGCATATTTCCTATTAATACCCAACAGATGTTACCTTAAATTACAATTGTTTGACACAATAATTTTTCTACTTTTTTCGGCGTTTATTTACATTGTTCAGTGCCAGAAAAAAAATTGCGTGTGTTTTTTTTAATTCAATGAGTTTTAATAACCCTCGCTATTAATTTGGCACCCTTACATCTTCAGCAATCCGGAATATGTGTTATTATTCATAACCATCTTCGCAAATAAATTCATTACTTTGTAGTTTGCGCATGTCAGGAGTGCCAACATTTACGGCAAATTTAATTCAAATTCAAATTTTGTTTCTGGTATAATTGCAAGAATGTTGTTTCCTTAATAATTTAATGCGCAGTTATTTTACAGGTCCGTGAAATTGAAATGTACGTGCGAGTTAATTTGAAAATTGGAGTATTTGAAAAAAACATTATTGGAAAACTGTCTCTGGAAGTATTGAAAATTTTAAATGACACAGAAATGTAGATACTTTGTCTCTTCTGGAAGATTTTAGGAAACATTTTCATAATTTAAAGTGAAAATTTGTTCTGACGACATGTACGGAAATGACTTTAACAGTTTTTAATTCCGTACAAAAAACTTTTCCAATGTCAACTGTGTCCTAATTATGGAACAGTGTATTGTCGGATACACTCCTAAACAAATCTTTTCAATATCAATATTTGTTTCAGTCTATTCATTCATAAGATCGTGAATGTTTTGAAGCTTTAGTCCATTGGTACTAAAGTTCTAAAATGAATGATCATACCGAGTAGAAAAGTAGTGAAAAATAGATTGCTGTCTGTTGAGAGCACATGACATATTTCGCTTACTTAGCTCCCAAGTTGTTGAACACCCGGATTTGCAAATTATGGATGTAGCCGATGTGGTATCGTAAGATCTTCTAAGGGGTGCCACATGTTAAGTGTCGAGTGCTCTTTATGCTCTAATTTTATTTGAAAAAAAACGAACTTGACAGGGCAAGTAAATTGACACAGGTGAACTTACGCTACCAGCTGTACTGATACGACAACCAAAATTGTTTAAAATTTGGCTCCGTATTTACGGTGACGTGATCTTGAATTCCGAACTGGACTTCGTAGGAATTTTTTTCTGTTCGTGTGTAGACAGTACATTGAGTGGCTGGCTGGCAAGCGCCTGCGAAGCTGGCAAGTGATGACCGCTTGTATGTGCTCGGATTTTTCCCAAGACGTCTCCGCAGGTAAGTAAAATAGAATGGACATGGGCTGTTATGCTTAACTCTTTCTATTTAGGAACACGCTCAAACTTTTCTCGTAAATGCGAGAGAGAGAAAACATCAGGTGCTGGTAATCTTATCACATTCACAAGATGGGACATATTTATGCGAGCAAAGACCTCAATAGTTCTGTCATCATAGAAGGTAATAAGAAGGTTGCAAGGTTATTACTAATAACCTTGCAACTTTACGTTGTGAACTTTCTACACCCTCCAATACCGGAACGCAACCTATATTATGATTTATGTAAATAAATTTCCTGCAATAAAACTTTCAATATTTTCGACCCAAATTAGGAGCTTTGATCACAACGGGTCAACATTTTTCGATGTATGTGGTCTCATCGGGTGAAGCGCCGCATCTTACTGAAGAGGAGAAGTTGAACTTGTAGGTCTATAGGTAAGTATACCTTGGGATATTACATATATTGATAAAATCTTCAAGTATGCATGACAAGTCATGAACCAGTTTTTACAAAAGTGTGTAGCGTGCTTAGCTTTAAATCTAGATAGACGTTGTAGTTTTTTCTCTAATTGTATGTCGAGCGGTGACTTATTTTCTTTTATAACGGCATCAATGTTCTTCATTTCGCTTTTTTATTTAACTTATCTTCACTTTCTTCCTTTTTTCCGTAACTTTATGCTATCTTTTTAACTGATTGTACCAGCTGTTTTCACAAATTACAACTCTGAGCATTCATGGATGAAACTATATAAAGGTGAAACTATACTATATAAAGGTATATATATTAAGGTAAAACCCAAGTACGCTTTAAAGTGCCCACTGCTTAAATCAGATACCAAAGCTATACTCAAGCAATTGACAACCGTTATAAAATTTTAATTTTTTTTAAATGAAGAGTAGTGAAGTGTAACACAGGCAACTGAGTCAACTTGGTATAAATAAGGCAATTCACTATCTGTAAATAAAGGAACTGGATATGGTGTCATAACCTGTTAGGCTTGAGTTTGCTTGGAAGTGATGAAGCGACTTTCTCTTCTGATTCAGAGGATCAAACAGGAGTTACACACACAATTTGTCATCTGTGCAGCCTATGACTCTCGACACAAGAGGAAGTAGTCTATAAAACTAAGTCAACTTGAAATTGATCGAAACATGATAGTATGAAACCGGTATAGGTTTCACAATAGCGCTTCGAGCTGTTTTGTGACTATCCGTAAACATACGTAGTGGACTGACTTGACGCAGCAGGTAACTCACAAGAACGGAGTTGTGCAGGATCTCTGGACACGATAACGTTATCGCCTGCTCCTCGCCGTCCAAATGAGAAGAGTATCGTCTCCACAACTAAAATTAATTCCAAGTTGAACTGCCTCCGAAGCTACCGATAAGTTACAAGGAGATGTCAAAAATACCTTCGTCCTTAGGGAACCCGATGAGATATGAAAGAAATGATTTGCTCTTAAATTGTTCCCCTCAGGAGGATACAACCATTGTATCTATGAGAATGAGAGCTCCCAGGAGAAAGATGTAAGGTCTCGAGCTCAAGGGTAGAGAGGCCTTCTCTTTAATGAAATAGAACAGGATATAATTTTCCTCCGGACAATCTTTTTAGATACACTAAAGTCCGGTTTTTAACACTCAGTTTTTTCTTCGATTTTTATCTTGTTTTATAAACTGTTTTCAACTTTAATTTTTATTCTATGCGCAAGATTTCGTTCATAGACTCCCCATTCCCTTAACTCCTTATTAAATGATGTCTTCCTCCTCCCTCTTTAGGGAACACCTTAAGTGTGGTTATAGAGGCGCTGAAACTAACCAGAAATCATTTGTAATTTTAAATTGTTCAGGGTACCATCGTTACTTCCTCGCAGGTTAGACTACCGTTACTGCCGGTAACGCACGTTAGCAGCATAGCTTCTTTGTTATGTGAGAGTCTTTTCTCACACAAGTATTTCGCCCATGTTAAAACTATATTATACAGACTTTGAAGGTGTTCTTTAATTCCATCTGATCATAAAATTTGAAACTTATATAATTTTTCTATAGCTGCTGAGAGTCCGCTAAGTTGATGAGAAGCAATTTCTCTCATCCAATTTATTTAGTTCTTATCAGAAATTTTTTCATATCTTGTTCTTGTTTAACCCGATCATGAAGATTAAATTTATTAACACGTTGATTGCGATGTGTTAAACTGAAGTTCAACATTCAACTTAAATTTATAGTCAATTGCAGTAAGCAATTTCTGTAATAGCAAACATTAAGCGGATCGTGATTTCATTTAGCTTTAATAAAGTATTTATGAAAGTTGAGTTTTTGACTACTGGTCAGTCAGTAGCATAATGAAAATTTCCTCGTTGTATCACCGGAGGCTCACGTCACGACCAACGTGTTAAAGAATGATTTTGAGTAACTTAGCGAACGTCATTATTACGATTGTTGTGCACGGTGAGTTTTAAAAATTGATGAGAAATTATTAAAGAATCTTGCATAATTCTCACAATATAGGATGGATTTAGAAAAACAAAGCATTCGGAGGTTCTTGGAAAATACTTATTTTTTATTTTGATCACTTTTTGAATTCAATATTCTTCATTCGTCGCCCCCTGAATTCAGAAAAGGATCGGCACGATTACGCTGGTTAATCATTCAGGCGCTGGTGAGATCTAGTCAAATTCGCTGGGTTTCTACCTCGCTGGATGCCTTACGCTGGTGTTTTTCTTTGGGGATGCCTAAAAGTAAGAGTTAACAGGGACAAGCCTACAAACCTACGTCAATCAAGACACACATCGACATAGAAATCCGGCAAACTGGGCCAGATCTCGCCTACGTCGTAATGAACATCCTGCGTAATCGTGACGATTCTTATGTGGGAGTTTTCACTGTTCCCTCTACCAATTTTACTGGCATCTAATTGAACTGATTATATTTGTGATGAACGGTAGATTATTAACCGACAAGGAAATTTATTCTGTGGCTCCTTCATTAATTTGTCTGTACCTAGCCGACCCGCACCTTTCCGAGGGGATACTGTTATAGTAGCCAGCTGTGTCAGTGAACAATTTACATTATTATTATTATTATTATATATGCCACGTTTCACCACCGAAGACGCTACAAAGACGTTTCATCAGCGTAGTCGATATTCTCTAGTTTGTCATTTCCATATATAGGGCAAACATTGTACAATTTACAATGTAACTGATTGTGTTGCTTATAAATTTTTCCTATCATCTAGTTCTTCTGGCTAGAACCAACGCGGGCGGTGCCCTCTACCATCAGAGTCTTTTTCGTTATTTTTGCATTAGTGTTAAGAAATAGATAATAATATAGGGGGATTTCCTCCAAATTTCGTGTATGGGGCCCTTGCCCTCTGCTTCTTGTGAAACGCTAAATCGTAGAACCTACACAACCTACGGACACATCAGGAGAGGGACCTCTGAGAGCACCCGGAATCGGAGGAGCCCAGCGGAAAAGGAAACAAAGTCCATTCCTTTACGGAAGAAAAGTACTTTCCTAAGTACCTTTTGGTTATTTTTAAAGCAGAAAAGAAGAAGAATGTCAACACCTATAAAATAACGGAAGATATTGTGACACTGACTGGACAGAACTCTTAGCGACTATTTAGCATGAACGGGGAGATGATGGTGGTGGAGGTGCACGTGAGCGACAGGCCGAAAAAATGGTGAGTTTCGCGCAGATTAGGGATGTGCCGTGCCAGACGGACTGCTTCAACCACTCAGTTGGAGTGATACACATAAATGACTTCGACATCACTGAAAATGAGAAATTCAAGACGGCTTCAGGAGGAATATAATGTGGAAACTGTTACCAGAGCAACTTTCATCAAACCACGATACCTCGAAACGCAAGTTTTTCTTATAACATTTAGACAACAATATGTACTGTACAATATACATATCTCTGGAGAAAGGGCATGATAGCATAGTGTACAAGTTCAATAATAACCCGATGATGTGCCATAACTGTCAAACGTACTAACACACTGCGAAGAAATGCCGCAACAACCTACCGACATGCAGGAATTGGAATCGGCCATGCACTCCACTCACGATTGCTAGTCCGACCAAGAAAAATGTCACCATTGTGGAGGCGCACACTCAGCTAGAAGCAGCCTGTATAAGAAATAAGTGGATGAGAGGAGCATGTTGGACCTAATACAAAGGGGAAAAGTAACACCACGAAGAGCCAAACAAATCAAGGAGGGAATAGCGGAAGCTGGACTCATAATGCCAACAGCAAGTACATCACGCACTTTGACTGCAAAATGAACGAATCTTAAAGGCGAAAAATGTCTCCGTGGTTTCTAGAAAAATGTATACCAAATCATTTTAGAAGTAAACCTAACGCTATCAGGTCAAGTATCAAAACTGTATTCACCGTGGAAGTGAGTGACTTGCTGAACCCAGATGCCCTTGGCCAGCGGCCCATATGCGTATGGTGTGGAGATGCAGTTCTGACAGTAAAACAAATCATTTAAGAATGTCCTGCTCTACAGTAACCAAGAGGAAGAATCCTACGCGAGGGTGTCGATGGGAGCAGTATCGGTCACTTGCTGAAAGATGGTGGTCCAGCACGCAAAGTGCTTGAGTATACAAAAGTAATCAATGGATTTGCAAAGTTGCAAATTTTACCATTTGGTCGAGACATTCCCTTGAAAATAAGAGTAAATACAAATAGTACACCTACTGTAAATAGATGCAAAACGCGTTCAGTAACATTGGAATGACACCTTCAATTGAAATAAATAATTATATTAAAAAGCAACAGAACGAGCCATGATGCTTTTTAAGGACATCAACGAGAGAAAATACTCCGAAACGCAGAAGAGACCGTAACTTGAAGACGTGAAGCAGATGTGATGATTGAAATGGTAAAGGAAAGTGTTACGCTCAACATTCAATGTGTCAGCGTTTCAACTGTTCGTGGAAAAGTGCAGTCTGATTCCTAAAATTTTAATTGAAGAGTAACTGCTTCAACGAAGAAATTTTTTTTTGTCGGTGTAGATGATGAAACCGCAATATGGCCGGGCGCACTGTGCTGATACCTCGAGTGGATGATACGAGGTCAGCACACAGGGGCCTTCTTAATTGCTGGCGCAGATTTTATGGAAGCTGATGAGAAAATGGGGCACTGGAAGCTTTCGTTATGAAAATCTAACAGCCATGCTTATTAATAAAGCTCTAAGTTCACTTCAATGTACATATCTTGAGAGAAGCCAAGTGAAGTACTGTGAGGTTAAGTGAATCCACGTATTGCCAGGTGGCATTTTTTGTCAGACCGGGTGAGAACGCCGCCACACGGCAGCGTCAGAAGTAGATTATTGAGTGCAATAACCTGTACATTATTGCTGCGCCAGACGCAGGTTTTCGCAATCAGATGTAGAAAAGAGTACTTATCTACAGGGTGGTTTTTAAACACGAGTCCTTAAAGAAGCTTTAGTAAATCCTACGTTATTGAATGGACTCTAAAAATACAAATCAATTGCTCATTCCTGAGAAATACTATTGGTTTTTGATTACTTTATGAAACAATATTCTTGATATGACACCCCCTACTGAGGGTAGAAAATCATTATAATAATTAACTCATTTTACTACAGCTTCGGTCATTAACTATTTAGCTTTCGCGTTGGCCAATTTGCCAAAATTCACAACACAACAATACGAGTTTTCCACGATTTCAGAAGTTTATTGATTGTTTTCTTGTATGCGTCATGATCCAGGGATCGGTTTATGGAGTTATCGTTTAGGGGTAGTTTAATTCCCGAGGTTGTGCATGTAAGTCGGGGATTGTTACACTGACTGCTAGCAAGCTTACAGCTCATCAATGTTGCAGCCTCGAGTTGTGAAAATGACAGCAAACATGAGCCCGCTAGTGGGTCAGTAACTAAGACCACATCGCACCGAAAGTCGCACAATTTCAATACCAACCCTCATTTCACCTCAGCAAAGAGTACTATATAATCGTTATTAATGTGACCATCAAAACCGTCATTACCAAATGTGGCAATAGTTGCCATGAATTCAGTTTTAATTGTCACATTATCCCTAATATCATCCCTTAGCATGATCATCCACCACACCATGCATCATCCGCACTCATTGGGCAGCCAAACCCAGTAGGGGGCTTCAGCTGCCCACTCATTTATGCTCGGGAGCCTTACCCACGTTGAAACCCTATATAATAACGCAGAGTTGTTGCTTGCTTGATTGCTTGGTTGAGAGATTGGCTGGCAGGCAGTTAGGTTGGTTGGTTAGTCCGTCTTTATTGCGTTCGTGAAGATGCTTCATGACCGTATCTGTACACGAGTTTCATAAGTGCACAAGCTCAAGAATATCTTTATTTGAGGTACTATTAGGATGGATACATTTGTTTGTCATCCACATCTAGAAGATTAATTTGAGGAAAATATCGAATCCCTTCATTTTTGACGGGTCGTGTACGTGTCTACAATAATTGGCTCCCTTGGAGTCTAAACCGTTCCGGTTGAAGATATTGCCTCGCAAAATAATCAAGTTCAGAATGGTTCAATCTAATTTTTACTGCAGTATGAACTTAATTAAATACCACCAAATGATACATTCCAAAATCAATATTCACCAAATTTAAAATATAATGGACTGTGAGGATATTTTTGCGACTGAAGTAATTTCGACGACAAGGTTAAGTATCGTATTTGACTGAATGCTTCCATTAAGGACAGGGAAGGAAGATTCTCTCGCCCAATTACTCCTGCTATTTCCTTGAGAGGATGAATTAGAATAAAAACTTGGAAAATACTGCACAGGATAAAATTTTATCATGATGCCTAAAGTTGTAAAACAAATTTCGCATCAACTTCATTGAAAAACAGCTTTTCTCTTTCTCTGTGGACGCTTTAGTCTTCACGATTGCCATTTGCGCCACCGCGAAGGCAATTTAGAAATTATTTGAACGAACATAAATGTTTGGTGTGTTCATAAATTGTGTTCAATACGAATATATTTTCAGACACACTCGATTATCTCAAATTGTTTTCCGCTGATAACTCTGCAATCGAATTATTTTATCCCTGAGAACTTACTTCGGAGTTGCGTTCCATCTTGGAGGTCGAGTTGCAGATGACGGCGTTCCCACAGCTCGAGCTGGCGTTCGGCTCAATAAAGCACCCGTCGACTTGTTCAAGTGCACGCAGTCGAAAACTGAGCTTGCTGCGGATACCTAAAAATGGTAACGATCATCCATGCGTGACAGTCGATGATTTTAGACTATTCTGGTGAAATTAGTTTTTTTTAATGCTGTATAGTATGCAATAGCAGATGTACAAACTGCAGTATGGTATTTGAAAATCAACTTGCCTTTGCTAAAACCTTCCTTATTATTAGATGGTATTTTTTCCGAGGAAAGTTATTCCTTATGGTTTTTCCTAGGTGCGTGCATTAATATTCTTGGCCGTTGTGTGCCTGTGTGGCGCCGACTTGCCCATTGACTGCCGCTTCTCGGATGCGGTGGGCACGTGGATCGTGTACGAGTCTGCGAGGACCGGAGATCCGTCTTTGGAGTGTGCGGAAGTCGGTGAAGTGGTGTACGAGAAGGAGTTCACGCTCACCTACCCGAATTTGGTCACTGATGAGCTGGGAAACACCGGCACGTGGACGCTCGTTTATAATCAAGGATTTGAGGTGAACATGTCTGCAGCTTGACTGTCTAATGGTTCTAATCTGTTTCTGATTGCTGCAGTAACGTATTTATTCTAATGGAATTCTCAGGTTGATGCTGTAAATTTATGCCAGGTGATTATCAACGAGCGCTCATATTGGGCTTCTTTTAACTACGATCAAAATGGCTACTACTGTGACGAGCTCTTCATTGGATGGGCTAGGGACAGAACTGTCCGTCATTGGTCGTGCTTCACTGCCATCAAGGCTGGTACTCAGGTACAGTACAAGTTCAATTACTATTTGCTTCTCCTATTTTACCTGTACACTTTTCAGTATGAATGTATTAAAAACTTCAAAGGAAATAAAAACTTGTGTGATATAGCATTTAGAATGCAAGTACTTAATGTGTGTCAATTTGACATTTTATCCTACATGCTTTTTCTCAGCACGATCAACGCAAGCCTCGACCTTTCGTGGAGTCTCGTCAGACAAACCTTGATAATTTGCACAAAAACAACTTAGAAAGGATTGAAAAGATAAATTCAGCACAACGGTTTTGGACTGCAAAAGCGTATCCCCAGCACGAAAAGTAAGTGGCGTGTTCACATATACTTCAGACCTCAGGCAATGATGTTAAATGCATCAGAATCCTCATGATCTGGAGGGAGTTGAGAGGTTGGGAGAGGAGATACAGAGAGAAAGCCTGTCAACCTGACAAAATCGTCATTAGGAGGAGAACTCAATGAAAATTTTAACCTTGTTGTTCTGAGGCAAGCGTTTTATGTCGGAAAACATTTATGAAACTACTGAAATTCAGGCAAAATTTGATTTATTAATAGAGGTGATGAATTGATCTGCTCTGAAGAACAGCGCTGTTTATGTTCAATCAGACAATAGTTTAATCCAACTAACGTTGCCTCAACCTCAAAATGAGGTCCTGTTTTGAAGAAGTATTGTAAATTTGAAGTATCTAAAAGTGAATTATGACTTGATAAGGAATTTACTACACTATACATGAGCTCTAAATTAACTAAATTTTTATTGAAGAGGGACATTTTACTTGAAAATTCGCTCAATTCAAAAGGTGATGTAATCTTCCAAAGAACTTACAATTTTACTTTAAGTACGTGCACACAACGCTCCCAGTAGCACAAACATGGTGCTTTTCTCCAAAGTGACCTCAGAAAAATATGAAGGAATATGAAAAGCCTATCGCCATGCCCTCTAACTGCGTTGCAACTTCAGGTACACTCGCCAAGAAATGCTACGAAGAGGAGGCACTCTAACTCCTCCCCTGCCACTGCCCGCGCCTGCCACGGAGGAGCAAAAGGCTAGAGCTGCCCTCCTACCGCCCAGCTTTGACTGGAGGAACGTGAGCGGGGTGAACTACGTCTCTCCTGTGCGTGACCAGGCGTCGTGTGGATCGTGCTATGTCTTCGCTTCCGCGGGAATTCTGGAAGCTAGGCTCAGGATTGCGACCAACTTCTCTCGCACGGATATTTTGAGTACTCAGGTATGAGATCGAAAACCCCGAACTACAGCTTTGCAACATCCTGGAAAGAAATTGCTAAAAAGACGTCAATCCTTTTTCCTATTATTTCTCAGCAATTTTGAAAAGTGACTTTTTAGCGAGTTCAGCTTTCGTAAATAAAAAGAATAAATTAGTTGCTTTGCAGCGCTCATTAATTATTTGTTTTAATATTGTATCTAGTATGGAAATCACATAGTAGATTCACTTTGTCGGGGAGGTCTTGTAAAGGGAATTCTGGGATTCGAGGGAAATCTTGGCGAGAAACCTCCTAATAGTGTTTCCTTTGGTGCGTCAGGACGTTGTCTCGTGCTCGAAGATCTCAGAAGGCTGCGCTGGAGGATTTGCGTACCTGATCGCCGGGCGGTACGCACAAGACCAAGGCTTTGTGGCCGAGCAATGCAACGAGTACCTAGGCGAGGTGAGCACTTGCCTAACTCTTGACGACACATTCACTCTTCTTTATTTACAGTTGTGAATCCAATTTTCATAATTGTAATAGAGGTAATGCTTGCTTATTGGTATAATGTAATTTTTCTTGAAAATACGCCCAACTTCTAGATGAAATAACGAACCCGCTAGCTAAACATGTTTAGCTTCAAAATCAAATGGGAGTCGATCGTCTCATTGTAAGAGTTTGTTCGGCTCATATTCTTTAAAGAATCATAGTTAGACCAGTAAATCGAATGCAAGAGGTAATATCTTGAACTAAAAGGGATTGAGATGAGCGATTGATCAGAGTGAATACTTCCTTCAAAGAGTTAAATCCCATTTACAGGATACGCTGTACTGCACTACCGACTCGAGCTGCGATCGCACTTACGTGAGTGAATATTCCTACATTGGCGGCTACTACGGAGGCTGCAACGAGGAGCTGATGCTGGAGACGCTGGTCAGCGAGGGCCCCCTCGTGGTCAACTTCGAGGTCACGTCCGACTTCTACGACTACGAGAGTGGAATATTCGTCCATGTCGAGGAAAATGACGACGAAAAGGCTGATTTTGATCCTTTTATTGTGAGTATTGTCTCTAAGCTCAGGTTAGGCTTATCCGTTCTATTCTTTGATTTTTTAGTTTTTAATAAAATTTGTAAAAATGATTTTACTACCAAATTTTACAATATTTATGCTCAGAAGTGCATGAATGTTGATCTTCTGATTGTAATAAATTCATTTCCTATCAATATGAGTATAAACTCTTAAATAACTGTGAACTTGATTCGCTTCTGTATTTTTCTTCATACTGAAATTTGGTTTTGAAAGCATCCGTGTTCTCTTTGAACACGGTTATCATCTTGACTGATTTTTTAAGGTCTACACCATCATTTGTTTGTTTTTTCCTTCAGGTGGTGAACCACGCCGTGCTGCTAGTGGGTTACGGCGAGGATGAAGAGACGGGCTTAAAATATTGGAGCATTAAGAACTCGTGGGGCGAAGACTGGGGAGAGGAAGGCTACTTCAGGATCATAAGGGGCACCAATGAAGTGGGCATCGAGAGCTTGGCGTCGACTGTGACTGTGATTCCTTGAATTCGATCAGGCCTGGTGGACGGCGCAATGTCAGCATCGCTTGTTCCCACTTCATTTTTAATGCAAAATTTATTTTGCCACTAGAATGGAGAAACACACACTAAATAAACTTCATTAATATATTTTGGGTTGTGATTTCATCCTAACTTGGAACCAGTGTTAATTATTAAATAGTCATATTTTGAGTCGTTTTATTAGTCCCATCGCTTTATCAAATACCGTTGTCTTCTTGAAATGCTCAACAATTTATACTTACCACGTGACTTTCGATGGTGATCTGTAAAATTACTTCCTTAAAGGGCAGGAGTGTCCTTCGGCTGCAATGAGCATATAAACTCAGAGTCACGTCCTGAGAAGTGCAATGATCTTGTCCAGACAGTCCTTAGGAAAAAAAAGCATTTACCAATCATCGCGAATTAGTGATCTTTATGTCTGCATAGTGAACGATCAAGTTCGCCAAGTAAAAGAGGCTCTACCTGTTGCTTATTTTCAGGATATTTTGCCGTCATTTTCCCCACAAAATGACGAAACTTTTCATCTTGAACTCGTACAAGTATTTAGTTCCAGTAAAGTTAACGACTCAGGTTCATCGTTGAATCGCAAATAGGGATGATATTATTTCTCCACTGGTAAATCTTGCCCGTCTTCACTGATCAATTTTTTTAGTTCATTCTTTCGCACTCGTATATGTCTACGACAGAATTTAGAAAATGAATGAATTATTCTCGACTATTTTCAACTACTGCGTTGACCCTCATTTAGATCGCTTTTGGAGAAATATGATCGTCTTTATTTGGACAATGATTTCATCTTATTTCACGCGCACAAAATTTCAATCATCCTGAACGAAAAGAATAACAAGAACACTTTGTTTTTCAAAATACATTGAATAAACTTGTTGATCATATTTAATACAATGGAGAGGTTTTTCACCTTGTCAGCATTGAATTTAGGAGTTATGGTAAATTAAGAATGAATACTAAATTAAAACATTTTTGTTTCGTAGGCACTAATCTCGAAATCATCTTCGCCGAGATGGGTCGTCAGTGCTAGCTCAAGTAAATTTCTGTCGAAGGAATCGAGCTGCGGTGTTATATTTTTATCTTCTCTTGGTGGTCCTTTTGAGACCAGTATGTTATATCTCTGCCGCCTGTGAGATGTATATCAGCGAAACAGTTAGGTTTTCACATTTTCATGTTGCCTTTAATTTTCCATAACAAGCCTTATCAGACATAGGAAAATACGGATATGAATATGCTGGAACATTTTCATCATCCTTGTTGAGACGACAAAATATGACATGTGTTATTCAACTAAAGAACAGTTACTTCGGTGATAAGAGTTGTTAACCGTGAGACACGCTGTTTAGTTTTCTTGATAAAGTTATCTCTCTGATAAAGGCATGAATGTGCGCATTTTCCTCGCCTGGGAAGACAGGGGCAACCAAGGACATAATTATCATGCGGAATAGTCTTCAGTTCTGATAACTCTCCACAGCTCATGTACAAAGTTTTTTATGAAGTTCTTCAAAATTAGTAAAAGATTTTGCTTACGAATGCGAGTGGACACCCTTCAATAATTATTGAGTGATGATGAATCTGATGTCACGTCTGATGAATTAGAGGTGATTAACATATATTAGTCCAATTGACCTATTTATAAGTGGAGAAACATCTTTAAATGTTCGCAGTCATACTATTAGGATCAATCTGAAACTTGGAAAGACAAGGTGTATTTCTATCGTCTATTTCTATCGAATAACGCTTATTTTTCTCCCAATCAACGATCTCAAAGTTGCTCAGTGTTACGCTCCCGTTGGCCTTACGGTATCTGATGAGCTCAAACTTTTTATAGATTTTCTACAACCCTTCGGCTACCAGTGGTTAATTTTAGATCTTCATTCTTCCATAGAAAACATTCGTTAGAGTTTTCATACGTTAAGGAATAGTTGGTATAAAAGAATACAACTCAAGTCCGTTAATAGAGCAGTATTTTTTCGTCTGTATTTTATTGGCGTTTTGAATCTTTGCTGAAATTTCAGTTTCCATACGTGATGCAATTTTCGGGATTAAAATTAAACATCATTGAGTTCAGTTTGCAAATTTTCTCTCAACAAGTAGCAAAATGTACTGAATATACTTTATAATCTACATACATCAAATTTTTACATGTCAATTAAATTTTCATAATTCCAGTGTAGTGCCTTAAATTTTCTACTAAATAAGTTTACGAGAAATTTAAAGCTTTAATGGTGTTGACGCAAACTTCAAACATAAATAAAGCAACTATTTTTTGTAATTATTTATCGACATTACGGAGAGTACGTAAGTATGATACGAACTATCATAATAACGTCTAACATGTAAGTAAGTAAGAGTTTCTGATAGGAGTACAGAAATGAATAAATCGCTTTAAACGGAAGATTTTTTTGAGTGTACTGCGTCTTACCGCGCACCCGTTTTACGCACTTGGCTGTCGTCGAGGTAAAGTCACTGCGTCATTCGAAGCACTAAGCCTTAAATGAAATAAGCGTGAGGCGCCTTGTGAACTAATGTACATCAGAGCTAGGGAACCTTAAGTACAGTGATAAATCGCACAAACTAAGCACTACTACTCAAGACTTATGGTTCTCTCTAGAGTTTCGTTGGTCATATTTTGCAATTATTCCTTCAATCGACAACGAAGATCACTTTGGTTTTGTGAACGAAGGAACTTTTCTACACTGTTCTGTTCTTGATCCTATGAACATTGATTTCTTGCTGTATAATGCTATTCACTGATATGAAAGAAAAGCTGCTGTTTGGCCTTTTATCGTATCAGAATGTGGATCCAAGCGACTGTGGTTGTTGTGTTTCTGCCCGAGATAATAATTGTCAGCGGCTGCTGAAACTAGAAAGACGGCTTCGTCTGATTTGATGTTTATCAGTTTGTGCTCGTTTTTCAAGAAAACATCTGAGGGAATAGATCCAAACCTGTTTTCTTTACGGGAGTTGGTCTCACAATTATCTGGATATTGTGTTACTGGACCTAATTTTTGATTGGATATATTTGTTTGTAACTAGTAACAAAATAAAATAAGTCGTTCCTCAAGTTCCAACAGAACGCCCCCATACTGCATTGCATATTTTTCGGATACTATGCTGCAGGGCCGAACAGCAATGTTTTACTCTGTTTCTTTATTGTCATTTTAATGAGTGGACACGTTCACTTCAGAACGACATGAACATTGAATTCTTTCTTATTGTTGTAGCACCAGTACTTTTCAGGATGCTTCATTTAAGCAGCTCTCGACAGACCAGCGCCAGCATTCTAGTTGGAACTAGAGATGCTGAGAAATGAGATACCCATTTAAAAAAATGGTTTGTAAGGTTTCTTTAAAAATATGGTTTACGAAAATTATTGACAAGGATGTTCTGAACATATCGCCGTTTAACTTGAAGAGCAAAATTTTTGCTACTGAGATTTTAGTAAATACGAAAATTTAAACCGAAAGAAGCTCTCGCTCCAGCGATTCTTTGCCGCGCACTCCGCTTACCAACGTTCCTGAATGAGTGACATTAAACTGAAATTTCAATCATTGTAAATTTTGACCTAGAATGAAATGCTTTTTATTCGTGAAAACACGATCACGTCAGTTGTCCTTCATATTAGCTTTTGAAATGAATGAAGCTCATACATAATGACTGAAGCACGCCTAGTAAATTCTGGTGAATAATAATGGTTGAAATCAGGCAGAGTTCGTGGTTGCCGTAGAACATTTCGAAACTTTTTTGCGAAGCATTGAGCAAAAAAGTCTCTTTACCGGTACGGGCTCCTGCTGTTTTCCATCTGTGTTTTAAAGCTCACTTGCTGTTGAAAACATATTTTGATATTTAATTGAAGCTTCTTACAGTATTTAATGGATGTTGATTTTATTTTCGTATTTCAGGCATTCGTATTACTATTATTCTGAAATGACAACCTTCAAAAGACGCGACTGAAAATTTAAAGACGATGAATCAATAACACATTAAACAACATGGACGTATAAATAAATAATATTTACGATAAATAAATAACACGTACGTATTAAAAATTATTCCTTTTCAAATGCGCAGCCGGAAAGATTGTACGGTAGCTACACTCGCCGTGGGCTCTTATCAAGAAGAAGATTTGAAAACGTGAAGCCATTCACAACGCTTTGACGGCGTAGGCCTATACCATTGTAAGCTATTTAAGTGCGTGCGACACGGCTGTTGCCTCATTCGTTGTCTAACTGCGGAGAGAACAATGGTAAGTTTCAAGCCAGTCCTGGGCCACAATGCGTATTCTTTCCTTTCTAGCTTTGAGCCGCGAGTCAACTGTTTAGAAACAAGCTCAAATTAAACACTGGAATGTTTTAGGAATGAACCCTTGGTACTCGGCCTTGTAATTATTTCTTTTTCAAATATTTATCGATTTACTCACATTGATAAGTCTCTCAAAACTTTAAGTATTGAAGTTGTTTATTATATATCACACTATTGTGTTTTGGATCATTTTCCAGATGTACTCGTAGAACAAACGTGGGTTAAGTGTTGATCTCTTCCCTTGTTTCGCTCCAGGAGAGGACTGTAGAGGAATAGCCTGTTGCCAATATTAGGATTTAGCTCACCTCAATGACATATTTAATTCGTAAGCTACACTAGCAGAAAAATACTGAGAGTACCTTTATGTGTACTACATATGTTCAACAAGCGTTCTCATTTGGATTTGTATCGCTACTCATAACAAAATCAGCAGCGAGTAATACCAGAATCGATTGTGGGCTCACACTCTAAGCCCCATGTTCAATCTCTGTTTCAGGAAAGCTGGGACATTGGGCAACCTATCTCTTACACTACTGTCTCCAAATTTTTACGTTTTTGTACTTCTCTACTCATCGAAATACGCGTCCTTCCAATTTCAACAGACACTGAAATATTGAGCACTTATTGTGACATGGGTAAAACTCTATATTAGTTTCTATACCTATTTGAGTTAAAAATGTGTGGGCAAACGCTAAATACATTTATCTTTCAACAGATACTCTTGCTCACACTTCTAGCACTGGTAGGTCAGTGCAGCGCTGACCTGCCCATTGACTGTCGCTACTCTGACGCCGTAGGGACTTGGCTGGTCTCTGAGTCCGCGCGTACTGGCAACGCCTCCTTGAAGTGCGATGAAGTCGGCGAAGTGATGTACAAGAAGCGCTTCACCCTCGAATATCCTAACATCGTCACTGACGAGATTGGAAACTCTGGAACATGGACACTAGTCTACAATCAAGGATTTGAGGTGAGCTCAATGACGTCGGAGTATACTGTACCAGCGCAGCAGTGTTGATTTCAACTTCGTTCCAGAAAGTGTTACTGCTACGTGTTGCTGCTTTCGTTTATCATCTCCGTTCTTCTACCGAAGTAAATACCCTGCATGGTGTAAGATAAAAATATGATAAATGTTGCATTTCAACAGGTGAACATCAACGAGCGTTCTTACTGGGCGTCATTCTACTATGACCAGTCAGGCTACGACTGCTCTCGACTCTTCGTCGGAAGTGCAAGCGACACTACAGTCCGCCACTGGTCCTGCTTCTCGGCTGTCAAGGCCAACTCGGTACGCAGATTTTTCAAAACCCCTCTATCAGAAGTTTTTACAAAATCAAATAGAAATGTACACCGACTCGAGAATGGAATATATGTTCAATCCAGAAAAACTTTACCATCGATAATATTGTTCCCTGAAAAGTATCTGAATAGCAGGAAAAAGCATTTACCAGATATGTTTGTTCAGAAAAACAAAAATATCATAGCTTTCCAATCTTCCTTTTTTTATTCATATGCTACTCATATAAGATTCACAAAGAAGTGTAATTTTTTATCACTAAGAGATCATGAGCCCTCAACTCAATGCTTTTTTTCGTGGCAGTCTGACCAATTTTATTTTAGAAATAAGTACTGCAGAATGCAGTAAAGCAAATAAATAGCATTACAAAATTTGAAAATTTTTTGAATGAATTTTGTCTCATCAGTTTCTGTTGAGTTTATTCACGACAGGCAACGCGGAAAACTTAATTGATAATTCTAAAAATTGTCGTTGTTCTAACTGTTCTTTCTGGTTTGCCAGGGTGGCCAATATCGGCCCTCAACTCACCCTCTCTCCAAACCCTTCGCTTCGAACTTGCCTTACAAGAATAACCACGCTAGGATCGCCAGGATCAACTCGGTTCAGAAATTTTGGACGGCGAAGGCTTATCCTCAGCACGAGGAGTAAGTTGAGCCGAAACTTGTAGTGCAGATCGAGGGAAAATATCGTGTACCTGCAGAATCAAATCACCCAACGAGTGTCTTTAACAAATTATTTCTCTATTTGAAGGTTTTCCGGAAAATTTGAAGGTAATCTTAGGTAACTATTTGTAAAAATTCTGAGAATACTTTCAAGTGCTTGTTCTGGCGCACTTAAAAAAATCTCAAGTCGCTAGAGCATGGTTCAAACGCAGAGCGGTTGATACTTTCAAATTTTCGTCTGAAAAAGGGTAAAATTAGTAGTTTAATTAAAGTAATTTATAAATAAATTTATTCAGGTACACGGTAGAGGAAATGAGAAGGAGAGGAGGTAGAAGCTACACGCCTCTGCCGCCCGTAGCCCTCACTACGGCATCACAGAGAGCTAGAGTTGCCAAACTCCCAAAGCAGTTCGACTGGAGGGACATCCATGGCGTCAACTATGTCTCTCCAGTCCGTAACCAAGGACTTTGTGGGTCTTGTTACGCTTTTGCATCGACTGCCATGTTGGAAGCTCGGATCAGGATCGCTACCAACTTCTCCCGCTCAGATATATTCAGCCCAGAGGTGAATGAACGGATATCTGCTAAGGAAATTGTTCATTATCGTATCATCGGTTCAACCGTACCTGAATTTCAGTAGTGTGTCAGCATTTCTTACTCAAGGAGAACAATCGCACAATCACTGTCTCAATTTTCCCCGCAAATATTATTGTACTGGTTGGCATTGGGACCATAAGTTATGAAAACCATGTTAGATAAGAATAATTTTCAAAGACGAACCCCTATCAACTGTGGAAAAGACTTCATTATTTTTAAACTTAGACAATCTCTAAAGAAAGGTTAACGTTTGGAAAATACTATGTAATTTAGTATCTTGATCTAATTTAGAATGAGTTTGATCACTATCTCCTCCTCAGGACGTGGTCTCTTGCTCTCGCATCTCCGAGGGTTGTGACGGAGGATTCGCCTACCTAATAGCCGGCCGGTACGCCAAAGAGCAAGGCGTAGTCGCTGAGAGTTGCAACCCATACATAGGCAACGTAAGTGCATAAGTTTATTGAAATATTAGCTTAAAATGTACATGTTTAAGTTGTGTATGAATTTCTACTGGTTTTCTGAACAACCAAAAGAATTTGGAAGTGAAAATCTATGTGAACGTAAAATGACAAGTTCTATGTTTTTGATGATTTAAATTTATTACGCTTCTTACACACCACACATAACACTGTGTGCAGCTCACGACTGACCCTTCGTGTACGACTGACCCCGCGTGCGACCGCACTTACGTGGACGAATATGAGTACGTTGGAGGTTACTACGGCGGCTGCAACGAGGAAGCCATGATGGATGCACTTGTCTCTGAAGGCCCTCTCACAGTCGGCCTTTTGGTCACTGACGACTTCCGTCACTACGCTGGCGGAATTTACGTGGAGCCACCTAAATCGGGGTTGGAGTTCGATCCATTTGATGTGAGTATTAGCCGATTCTTTTATCGATTAGGGCTTCATCTAAGACTTGATGAATGACGTAATTATAGCATGATTAGTAACGTTTATGGTCACTAGTGCACACGTGCTGGTCGGCATTTATCTGAAGAATTTCATCCCATCTTTCGTGAGTTAAATTCGCTTGTGCAAGTCGATGCTGTTCGGCATTAGTCTGAAGAATTTTACCCCTTCTCTCTTGAGTTGAATTCTCTCGTGCCACTCAATGTTATCCAGCGCTATGACGAAGAATTTCCTCGCTTCTTTCATGTGTTAAGCTCTCTTCAGCTACTCGGTGTTACTTTGCATTATTCCGTAGAATTTCCAAACGCAGGTCAAGAGTCAATTTAGCTCTAGCTTTTCGTAGGCGAGCAACATTGCTTCGTCTTGCCATTTCGCGTCGTTCATCCGATCGTCTTCGATGTTTTTTTTGCTGTCGGAGTCTTGCTACTTCTCTCTTGCGGTTCGACACATTTCTTTCTTTGATGGCCTCTTTTGCCGGAATTTTATTCTGAAATATCGTCTATTATCTCTTCAAAGCTTTTCAAAAAAATCACAATTTTGAAAACAAAAACTCACCTTCCAAAATCTTGGGTTTTATACCCAGTGGTAGCCAGGTTACTGGTCGAACGAATTTAGAACATTTCTTTTTGCATTATCAATTAAAAATATCAAAGCGACATGATGAATTTCAACAGAGAAAGCTCCATAGAAAATTTCTATTCTAAAAATAAGCCGATTGCGTATTGTGGATGCCGTGATCAAGAGGGGGTCACACGGACGGAGGGACGGACGGACGCGGCTACTTTTATAATAGTGATTAACTGTTCCAAGTACGAGAAGTTTCCTTTCACTTTCTCTAACCATGTTTTCTTCACAACTTTTTTATCAAAAGTATTGTGAATAATACAAACGATCATGATTCTGAAAATTTGAACTAAAATAAATAAGTACTTCCCCTCCCAATGCTCTCCAAATATTAATACTTATTTCTTTATCGACAGGCCACGAACCATGCTGTTTTACTGGTGGGTTACGGAGTGGACGAAGAAACAGGCTTGAAGTTCTGGAGTGTGAAGAACTCCTGGGGTGAAGAGTGGGGAGAGCAGGGCTACTTCAGGATCAGAAGAGGCACCAACGAGCTGGCCGTTGAAACTATGGCGTTCGGTTCCAGAGTAATCCCGTAACTTTTTGGCCCTGGGCCATGTTATGTCAACTCTTGACACACACTGAAACGGTACAATATATGTCATAAAAATGTTTGGATTTTCCTCAGTTACCTTCTTTTACCTTCTAAGCATGATGGAGATGGCTGCTCACTTTTTTCTGTCTGAAACTAAACAGAAACCAGAAAAGCTTGCATATTATTACCGAAGAAATTCCTTAGAAATCGTACGTGCGTGCGTGAACAACTCGGACACAAAGTTCATGTTTTTTTATGAAATGCTCTCTAAAATGCTCACAGAGGTCTTGAACTTAACGCTTAAAAATAACTGTATTTGAAATTGAGAGAAACTAACACGTATGATTAAGTTAGGTTGGAGCACTCGTGCAAGTTTCAAAATAAAAATGATAGCAAAGACAGCTGATTTGAAAAT